>ML829362.1:28610-48298 GCA_009831015.1 Picea engelmannii | reverse complement strand
TAGATCTAGGGTGTAGAAAAATGTAGGAGGTGTTGGGATCAAGCAAAGAGGTGTGGGAGGCCTTGGGATTGATGCCAAGGAAGGTGAGAGGTCTCAAATAATTTTTAAAAAATCATTTGTGGATTTTCTAGATGGAGGGGGGCGTAACTCCTCTTGGAGGACACAAAAAAAACGTGAAATTGAAGGAATGGAGGGGGATTAATGAGAAAAATGGAGTGGGATCACCCTAGGAGGTGATGTGGGGGTTAAAGGGAGTCATAACTTATAAGAGGGGGCCCCATTTAAGTCACAACATCCACCACCAAGAAAAAAATGTCAATCCCCCTAGGGGGGCGTGATTTTTTAGTGTAGAAGGTGGGAAAGGGGTTAAAATAGGTTGGAAAAGGTTGGGAGGGTTATGTTATGCTTAGGGAGGCTCTCTCTAACCTTTATTCCACCATTTCACATCCTTAAACTCATTATTACAAATTTTACATTTTGTCGTGTTTGGACTTTAGCAATTAAAATTGTTGTTTTAGACTGACTGACACTCTAGGTGAACAAACCCATGGCTAAAGTTGTCTGACTGACCTGAAACTTGGTCCATGGATGTAGGGGGTGCTATTTCATTTCTTTTGAGCACAAATACCCCTATCAAAAGTCCAAGGATCCAGTTTTTACAATTATTGCTCAAAAATAATTAATTAATTAAATAATTAAACCTCCAAACTTAGGGAAATTTAATTAAAAATTAATTAATTAAAAAAAACTAATCTAGACTCGACGGAATTCCGCGAAACTTTATAAAATGTCTTGCATGGTCATTTACAATGTTTTCCCTATATAGTTACCAAAACATAAGCCCACTAGAACGTCGTTCACCACTTTGGAGGACTTATTGCAAGTGTGAAGGAAAAACTCAAGGGAAATCAGTAAGGCTAAAAAGCCCAACTGATAACCTGAGGATAAAAAACCCTCGGTGAAAGGAACTCTCCCAGTGAACCGATCCCAAGGTAACTGACCTAGACATGACTCATGTAGACCTATTACATTATTAACCCATGAAGGGGTGCGGAAATTCCAATTACAAAAATAAGTGTTGGACCCAAACATTGCCCTGTAGGACCAAAAGTCTTCAACAATATGGCATGTGATGATGCATCTCTTCATGGCACATGGGTTGACCACCGGTGCTAAATGGGCTGTCAACACTCCCCAAGCATGGTCAAGTGGGCTAATGTAAGATCCAAGCAGTTGTTAGAGGTAAAAGAAATCAGATGCATATATTTAAAGGTTTTAATGATCACAAGTGACACATACCATGATACCTGGACCAATTACCTCATGGAGCAAGAACCTCTTCTGATACAGGACCAAGCCAATGGTGATGGATGTTGTTGCTGCTGACAAGACAAAGCTGATAGAAGAAGAAAAGGATGGGCCCTCCAGGGCCATGCTCAGGTCAATCTTGCTCTCGGTACTCCATGTCTAGGATGGGCCTCGAGACATGATGTCCTAGTTATCCCTAAAAAGTGGGGATAACAGGCCTGACTATTCATACTATATTGTTGCATCTTGCATTTGCCACTTAACATCATAGGCTAGATTCCCCTTGACCATTTAACCAATTAAAACCAACTCCTAGAACATTAACGTTAATCTCATCTAGTAACTAGGGTCTACCCCCCTTGGCTTCCCTAGGAGTTAGCCTAGACGGAAGAGGTTCAAGTCAAAGTGACAGCGTCAACTTTGAACCTAGGCATTGTGCCTCTGAGGATACACTAAGTGAACAGGACTTAGCTCACGTTTGCAAGTGTGTATAAGGACGGCAACAAACAGCATTGTGGAAATTTCATAAATTGAAGTTTCTTTTGCAAATTCAGAAATTTCACTTCTTTAGAGGTTCCATGGATCTAATCCCTGTGAATTATCAAGCCTTAGGGCTGAACCAAAATATAAATTACGAAAGCAAACAGCAGACAATATTTAACTTCATATCAACCCCAACACAATAGGTTCCGAGAGAGAAGATACCAAATATATGCCAATAAGTTTCAGCCCTTTAGGGAAATCTTTTTCATGCATAAACCAGATCTAAAATCACTGCAATTAATGCAGATTTACAGCAGTAAATCTGTCCTATTATCTTCAATATAAATGTTAAATTCCTAAACAATTTTAACCTTAACTTATGTCAAATCAGCAGGACATATAAGGGCTGGAAACTACCAAACCATGAAGACAATGATAGCTGAAAATCAAATCTACAATAAGACAATTTTGGATAGCTGAAAACTTCATATGTCTAGATAAGAGATGAAGTTTAAGTACATACTCTCAGCTTATCACAAGCTAATACAACCCTCCAAGCTCTCCAAAACTCTAGCCTAGATAGGGAAAACCATAGCTACACCAAAGATACTCCAACCAGCTAGAATCACCAAAAGCAAGTCCTCCTTGGCCTCAAGCAAGGCATCTCATCTTCTCTTCCTCCTCAATAAGTACAACTTAGGGTTTATCACCAAAACCTAACTCCAATGCCTCCTTCGGGATCAAATCCTAGCCCTAGACTTCAAGAATTCTCCAAGAAACCCTAGCACCTTAAGACAAAGAAAGATAAAGCACAAAGAAGATTGAACCAGAGAGAGAGAGAGAGAGAGACTAGCACTCCTCTTACATCCCTAACCCAAGTGTAAAGAATCATAAGCACAAGTGCAAGATTGATAACGATAATGTTCTCTCCTTCCTTTATTTATATGATAGGTAAGTGAGGTCTACAATGACAAGTGGACCTAGTCCACTACAAGCAATCTACAAGACAAAAATAGGTCCACACATGTGAAATGCTCTACTCCAAGTGACACATGTCAAGCTCCAAGCTGTTGATGACAACAAGCAAGGCTCAAGGCATTAGCGCTATTCCTCAAGGTCCAACGCTCCTCTTCCAAGGGTCCAAAGCTCTAATGCATCTCCAAGGTCATTTGTCTCCTCAAAGACCACCACACCTACATGTCCACTCCCTTAACCCAAGCGTCCTCAAGTCAAATGTAAACCTCCATGCAAGCAACCAAGCCAGGGCTCAACACCATGTGTTGGCTACATGAAGAAGTCATCAAGTTCCACATGTCTAGAACATTCCAAGGAAAAATGCCATGCAAGCATCCATACAAAGTCTAGCAACCAAGAGTAAACCACCTCCAATTTGCAAGTCCATCATAGAACACCAAGGGTCAACCATGCACCACGCACCCCACATCTCATGAAGCACCCCCAAACATGGTGTAAACACTTTCGGAATAACCCTGAAAGCTAACAAGTATAACTTAACTTGGGGCATATAAGATAATTACATCTTGAATACATCATAATTTCGTGGACCACAGGTATAAGTTACTTTGAGAAAATATAGACTGACTTGTTAGCTTTTGGGGTTACTCCAAAAGTGTTTTCACCTAGCTAGGAGAGCACTAGGTCTTCTAGTCCTGCGATGATGCTTGATGGACATATGGATGGCTTAATTTGAGTGTATGCTTGACCTTCGATAGAGAGCTAACATAGGCACTTACCTAGGAGTAAATGAAAATCTAATATATAATTTTTTGATGTATTGAAGATTATTACCTCAGTCTTGTTAAGGCTCACCATAACCTACTTGCAGACACAAACACTGACAAGGGGATCTAGCTATCTCTATAAGCCCTCAAGAAAGGATGGTAAGAGGAGTATATCATCTGCTTACAAGAGAAGAGCAAACAGATACATATGTAGAAAACAACAATCATATGTGGGCATGTATTCCCTGATGTGGACCTCCAGCTCATCAATATAGACCTCAAACAAGGTCGGCAAGAAGGGGCATCCCTGCTTAACCCCAATAGTGCTCCTACTGAAGACAGAAAGACCCTCATAAGTCTGAAGCCTACAAATAACAGCCTCATGATCCCTGTAATGAGACAATCGGTGATGCCACTAGTCCATCCCAACAGAGACTTCATTGCTTGACAATAGTTGGATAGTAAATACTAAATACTAGTCCATCCCTTTAACGAATCTGAAGTAGTCTAATAAATGTAATGTAAAGACTAATGTTTATTACAATCCCACACACTGCAATCAATTAAGGAGACACTCAGGAGTTATCTTTATTATCATCTACAACAGACTTAAAAGTTAAGAGTAATTAGAGATATCAAATGATCAGACAAAACGTATATATTTATCCTTTATCAAAGAATGCAATTAAGCCTTAGTGATGCACCAAACATCACTCATCATTAATACTTTTGGCATAATTAATACATTGGAACAAGAGACATCTAATGATGAAACCGCAAAACTGTATGAGATGTCCAAGATAAACAGATGACTCAACCTGTTTTTCCCCAAAGCAAGGGACTACTGCCTGGATCGTTGACATGAAAAATAAAGATTACTTTGAATGAGGAAATAGAAATTTCAGCAGAATTTATAAATGATAATGCAATTCTTGCATGTAAGAATGATCATACAGTTCCAAGTGAGGCAATACAATTAGAAAACCATGCAGCTATTACAAAAGTAAAATTAGAAAACCCAGTGGCTATCAGAAAAGTAGCTAACAGAAATGCAAAGCAGGCATATGTGCAAGAGTTAAAGACGATTTCCCTGATTTAACATTTTGTATTTTCATTTTGGTCCCCATGATACCTTGACACAAATGCATTATATAGTTACTGTTAGACCAACTTTCTTAGATATAAATTTCGTAGGTATTACAGTCAGATTGCAAGGTGTCTGATAGGAATGCAAGATCATCTCAAAACTTAATGGTAGACTGTAAAGTGATATTCCTGTCATTCTTCTGGAAAAACACCATATAGATGGAACTGATTTTGAAGATGTTTTATACTAGTGGAAGAAGCAAACAATTTGGAGAAATGACAAGGATATCCTATATTCAACAAATTGATAAAACTTACTTTTCTGCATCAAAGTGCTCAACTCCTAAATCTTCATCCCAGATGAAGATATAATCAAAAGGTGCCACAACATCGGGGTGAAGGAAACGCTTCGCAAACCACCTGAAACCAGATTAATATTAGCATTGAATTCATATCCTTACGGCAAGAAATATTACACCAGAACTTGAAATTGCAACAGAATAGTTTTAGATCTAAGAAAAGATCATTTCCATTAAAACTTAAGTTCAATAAAAACCTCAGAAATTGCAAAAACCTACACATGTTCTAAAAAGATGAGTCAATGCGATGTGGGAAAAATTCATTCCAAAGAATCCTTAGATAACAAAATTTTGTGTAATCCCAGTTAAGGTTACATTGTGCAACTACATGCTATATAGTACATAGTCTTAAATCTCATTAGACAGGAAGCCATCAACTCAAAAGGATCAACACTGATTTTGTTCCAACAAGGAAATTTTCACATCAAATAGTTGAAACTGGCACTAGATAGAAACCATTTTTCCAAAAACTTCAACTCAAAGCAGAACAACCAAAGAACCAGTAAAAGAACCAATCGTATAAAAACTACATACATACATACATATATATATATATATATATATATATATATATATATATATACAAGACTGTCTGCACAGTTATTCTCTCAACTTCAAGACCAAAACATTATTTCTTTCTTCAGGGCTACAAATTAATCCTTGGCAACAATCTTGGAAATCAGCAGTGGACCTTGGGTTAGTAGATGACAGGGAGGTGGAATGGGGATCTTATGTTCAGTTATGTCATGTTGCAGATGACAGATCAAGCATGTTGCAGATGTTCAAAGCCTGATGTGTGTCCAGAGAATTTTCCAGCAAGAAGGAGAAGACTATGACAAAACACTTATTGAAGAAATAGTTCCAGTATTTATGAAGACAACCAGAACAACCATGATATAGAGAAGATCTTCCTTAACCAAGGGAAGTATGCAGTTAAAATTGAAAATGGTTGACATGTTGAAATGCAAATCCATGTACACACCTATGGAAACGAAGTTGAAGCTCTTGGTAGATACCTCGTCAGAATTGATTGATGCTACTTTGTTCAGACAAATTACTGGTTCAGTGATGTATCCTGACGAATACCAGGCTAGATATATGTTTTGCCTTGAGTCAGTATCCAGTAGAACCCAGACGTGTTCACATTGTTGCTGCAAAATATATGATGAGATACCTTAAGGGTACGTTGAATTTTGGTCTCTATTATACTAGAGATCTTGACTTCAGACTGAGTGGTTACACCGATTCAGATTGAACTGGAAGTGTTTCTGATAGAAAGAGCACTTCGGGATGTTGTTTCAGTCTGAGATCAGCCATGATCTCATGGCAGAGTAAGAAGCAATTCAGTATTGCTCCAAGCACAGCAGAAGCGGAATACATTGTTGCATGTTCCGCTAGTTGTGAAGCCATATGGCTTCAGATGTTGTTGACCGATCTATTTGATCTAGAGATGGAAGCCACAGTGATTCTATGTGATAACCAAGTTGTATAAAAATGATGGAGAACCATGTGTTCCATGATGAGTCGAAGAACATAGAGATCCGGTATCACTTCACCCATGATATGATGCAGAGAGGAGCTATAAAACTCCAATATGTTGGCTCAGATGAGCAGGTTGCAAACCAAGCCTCTGTCTCGTGTAAAGTTTAAATACTTTCGAGACAAGCTTGGTATAGTCCGAAAGGACCTTCCTCAAAAGGGGGAGTAGTGTTGATGATACTATGGTATATTGATAAGTAGTGGTAGCTCCATTAGGATTTTTATAATCCTAGGGAATCTTATGATTCCTGGGCAAATCCCGAAGGTCCGGTAAGAACTGTCTGTCAGAGTACCACGTGGTGGCTCCGTTAAGATTTTATATCCTAGGGAATCTTATGATTCCTAGGCAGCTCCTTAGGGACTGTACAGAGTACCACAAAATGATGATGTGCCAGCTTAATTGTTGTGATGATGTGCCAGCTTAATTGTTGTGATGATGTGTCAGCTTAAGTGTTGTGATGCCAGCCTCGTGTTGATGACATGTCAGCCTTCGTGTTGTGATGTTGTTGATGTTGATGATGCTCTAGCCTTCGCGCTGTGATGTTGTTGTTGTTGATGATGCTCCAGCCTTTGTGCTGTGATGTTGTTGTTTTTGATGTTGTATCAACCTTGTGTTGTTATTGATGATGATGATGTATTAGTTATACTAATCCATGTTGATGCAGTTGATGATGATGATGCCACTTCAGCTTCTTGATGAAGTTGATGATGATGATGCCACTTCAGCTGCTTGTTGAAGATGATGATGATGATGATGCCACTTCAGCTTCTTGCTGAAGATGATGATGATGATGCCACTTCAACTCCTTGTTGAAGATGATTATGACGATGATGATGTTATTTCATCTGTCACGCCGAAGATGATGATGTTACTTTAGCCTCATGCTAAAGAAGATGATGATGTTGCTTTAGCCTCACGCTAAAGATGATGATGATGTTACCTTAGCCTCATGCTGATGAGGATGATGATGCTACTCCAGCTCCATGCTGTGAATGATGATGACGAGAAAAACTTCTGATAATTTATAGATACGTCAGTCAGGGTTCCAAGATGTTGTTGATGATGTTGTCCTCTCTCTCGCCTGATGTTGTTGTAGAATACCCTTCTTGTTAAGGGGGAGTGTTGAAATATTGTAACTGCAAAGAGTATTATATTTATTATTGATGTATTATTCATTAGATCAATCCCCTTTTGTGGATTGATCATGTCGGGTATTGTAAATGACCAAATCCCCTTTTGCAGATTGGTCAAACCCTAATTGTAATAGGCTAAATGAGAAGTCAAGCCCCAGAATATATTAAAGTGGTTATAACCACCCAGAATGAGAAGTTGGCCCTGCCAGTGAAAAGACACCTCAGTTCACACCTAGCAGACTGTATAAATAAGAGAGGCTAGCGCCTCATTTGTTCACTCGCTCACTTGTTAATCAGAGCGCAAGTTTGGAGCTGCAGTTGGAGAAGAAGAAGAGAGAGAGAGGCGCATTCTTGGGAGAGGACTTTCTGTCTTGTTTGATTTATTCTCTTGGCATTGTATTGGCTATCTATATTAAGGAAGTTTTTGCTGGGTTTTCTCCCCCATGAGGGTTTCCCAAGATCAATGATGTGTCTCTTGTGATTGTGTATTTCTCAGTGATCCTATCTATGTTATGGTTATCTAGTAAATTGAAAAGAAACCTAATAATAACTTAAACCTTAACAAATCCCACCATGTATAGGCAGTTGATTGGATCATTGATGTACATGATCCACACTAGGCCAGATATATGCTATGCAGTGATTGCAATGAGTCAATTCATGACTGAACCGAGACAGAGACACTGGGTGGCAGCAAAGCACATCTTGAGATATCTCAGAGGGACCATTACTTATGGTCTGAGATATACATCCAGTGGTAGTTTATTTCTGCATGGGTATGCAAGATGCTGACTGGGCCGGAAGCCCAGTGGATCGGAAGAGTACTTCCGGATACTGCTTGAGTTTAGGATCCCCTATGATTTCTTGGTCAAGTCGGAAGCAGGGATCCATTGCACAGGGTACAGCAGAGGCTGAGTACATTGCAGCGAGTGATGCTAGAAAGGAAGCAGTATGGCTCAGAAAATTGGTTTCTGGGTTGTTTGGTGACCAAGCTCGAGACGACGGTGGTTCACTATGATAATCAAAGTTGCATAAAATTGACAAAGAACCCAGTATTTCACGAAAGGTCAAAACATATTGACATGAGGTACCACTACATCCGAGACTTGGTCCAGAGAAAAACTGTAAAATCACAGTACATAGCCACGAGCGAGCAGGTAGTTGATATCCTAACTAAGCCTCTGACCTCGAGACAATTTGTGCAGCTGAGAGGCAAGCTTGGTGTGGCTGAGAATGACTCCCTCGCTGAGAGGGAGTGTTAAATTTGGCAGCATCGACAGTCATTCTCCAATGAGAGGCCATATGGGCCACCCTAAGGCTAGCCAAGGAGATTTGGAGAATCAACCAGTCTTGTGAGGTATTGACAAAAGCCAGGGGGAACGTACAACCTCTGTGAGTCAAACCAAAAGTCAGGATGAACGAGATGCTATGTGAGTCTAATGCAAAAGTCAGGGGGAATGTACAACCTCTGTGAGCATAGACAGTCTAGTGCAAAAGTCAGGGGGAACGTACAACCTTTGTGAGCATAGACAAACTAGTGCAAAAGTCAAGGGGAACGTACAACCTCTGTGAGCCTAGTCAAGCCTTGTGAGCCATGAGCAAAAGTCAAGGCACCTAGCAAAAGTTAGGTTGAATATAAAATTCCTATGAGCTAGAAACAAACGATGTTCCTAATATTGCAAATGATATAAATGTATTGATCTAGTGCGTTGGCACGTGTATCATTATCCACCATGAAGAGAATTTCGAATTGCCTTGTAAAGAGTCAAGTTGTAACTGGTTACTGAAGTCTCAAGTCTTGTTCTATTTTAGAACTAAAGTGTAAACGATGAGTTGTAACTAAAGTGTAATGCCGAGTTGTAACTGAAGTCTTAAGTTTAGTTCTATTTTAGAACTAAAGTGTAATGTTGAGTTGCAACTGAAGTCTTAAGTCTAGTTCTATTTTCGAACTAAAGTGTAATGTTGAGTGGTAATCGAAATCTCAAGTCTGGTTCTATTTCCGAACTAAAGTATACCAGTCTCAAGTCTAGTTCTATTTTCGAACTAAAGTGTAATGCTGAGTTGTAACTGAAGTCTCAAGTCTAGTTCTATTTTCGAACTAGAGTATACCAGTCTCAAGTAAACAACAAACACAAATTCGGAACAACCACTCATTGGGAAGGGTTATAGGTGTTGCATGTGATATGTTTGACATAAACCTCATCCCTTAAACTTGAGTTAATTGGGACAAAAGGTATTGAAGTGATTTCAAGGGAGTTGGGAGCTTGTATGCCAAGTGTTTTACGAAATTCATCAACCACATAGATCTGATTTTTACATCAGATTTGGTTGGGAACATTACAGTAAAAGGGGACATGGGTCCTAGGCTAATAAAAAGTCACTTTTTAAATTATATTATTCCAGATTTAAAAGGGGACATGGGTCCTAGGCGTTATCCTTTTGTTTGTGCGCTTCCTTCCTTCTGCACGATTTCCTCCTCCTGCGCGATTTCCTCCTTTTGCGCCCTTTCTTCCTTATGTGCCCTTTCTTTATACTTAGGTTTTTCTCCAAAATTATATTCAAAACTGCATGTCCAACAAAGACCTAGCAATTTTCCTTCCTTCATGACAAAGAAAGATTTCTTAGGATTTCAAGATAACCCAAATCTTCTACACTTAATGAAGGTCTGTCTAAAATGTTTAATATGGTCTTCATCAGATTTTGAAAAGATTGTCGTGTCATCCAAGTATATAACTATAAATTTATCCTTCTCTCCAACAAAAGCTATATCCATTGCTCTTTTAAATACGGCCCCTGCATTTATAAGTCCAAATGGCATCTTGTCATACATAAATGTTCTTCAATGAGTGGTAAAAACAGCTTTTCCTTGTCATCCAAGTGCATAGCCACTTGATTATAACCAAAGAAACCATTCATCATTGATATTCTAGAGGTTCCAACTACCCTTTGCAATATGTCTTGGGTAAGGGGTAATTATCTTTCAAAGAACACTTGTTTAGGTTTCTGAAGTCAACACAAAGTCTAATTTTCCCATTTTTCTTCCTTGTTGGAGCTAAGTGAGCCACCCATTCAGAATATCTCAGAGGAATGATGATCTTAGCATCCAAATGTTTCCTGAATTCTTTTTCTATAGTAGGCAGCAAAATGGGGTTTACTTGTCTCAATTTCTACCTAAAAGGTTTAGTCCCTGGCTTTAGAGGTATCCTATGCTGAATAATAGCAGTATCGTATGTCTTTAAATCTTCATACTTCCATGCAAAGACATCCACATACTCTTTGAAAAGGTCTACACATTTTTGTCTCTGTTCAGGTGACAAATCTTTTGAGAATTCATTTGGGCTCTTAACTTGTTCCCAAATTGCAATCCTTTATACTTTCATCTTTTGTTAGAACAGCAGGTTTAGTGGATACATCTTCTTATCAAACAACTATTCCAATGGGACTAACCCTTTTGGAATAAAATTGTTTTTCAGTTGTAGAACTTTGTGGTTTGCCATATAATTGTTAAAATGGGTATCGGTTTCAGCTCCTTTATTTACTTCCTCATCATTCTCTACGTCTTCTTCATTGTCTATGTGAGTAGAGGAAAACTCACCCATAAGTTCGAAGAATCTTCTTAACTATTGGTCATCTTCAAAGACCTGCCAGTGTTTCACATTGTCTAGGATAGAGGCTCTATGCCTCATTTCAACTTCAGACTTTATTTGAGGGATTATTGGTGATTTGAAAGTACTAGCAGCTAAGGCCAGTGAATCGGCTTGCTGATTTAAATCTCTAGGGACAGCAGTAATGTTAAAAGCTTGAAAAAAAATTATCAATTAAGTCCCAAATCAGATTTCTGTATGCCCTCATTCTAGGATGCTTGGTCTGATAAATATTTTTTACCTGTTGTACCACTAGTTCAGAATCTCCAAGCACTGCAAGTTTCATGATCTTCATTTTTCTGGCAACTTTTAATCTCAATACCAAAGCCACGTATTCGACCACATTATTGGTAGCTTCAAACTCCAAATTGTATGATAGCAGAATTTTCTCTCCTGTAGGGGTATTATCACTATTCCTGCTCCAAAAACTTCCTTGGAGTTAGCACCATCAAAGTATAACTTCCACAATCCATCAGTTCTGACCTCAACACTAGCAGGTATACTTTCAGGTCTAGGGGATTTTTCAGCTGCCTCATTTATTTACAAAATGCAGCAGCCCATATCTTCTTCAGTAGCATATATTGGGCGATTTTTTGGATTGTTTTGTCACTTACCACATATGCAAATTTGGTTTCTTGATATAGTCTCCTATGTTCACCTCCAAAAACTAGAACTGTGGCATATGCCATATCCATTTGCATAGTACCTATGACAATAACATTCCATAGTTTGCAGGCACATCAACTATAAACACATCCATCATGGTACTCTTGACAGGTAATTCTGCTAATGTCACCACCAAATCTTTGATCATACCCTCATATTTTACGTTTATTGAGTCAAAAGAATATAAATCATGATAGGGCCTGTAATGTCCCCCACCTCTTGATGAAGAGGGTTGGAGAGACTCAGTAGTCTAGCCATCCCCACTAGACTATAGTCTCATGCACTATGGGGAGAAGTCAGCTAAACTCAACGTTATAATATTAAGTTGACTTGGTAAAGGTAAAGTAACTCAATGAAGAAATAGAACACGTGAGGTGAGTTAAGAGTTAACCCTAAGGGTTGACTAACTCAACAAAGAAACAGATTGGAGGTATAAAGGAAAGGCAAGGGCGCACCTCTTACTCACCTTTTGATGATTATTGCATTTTGCTTTTGGGCTCTAGACCACAACAGTTTTGAGGATTTTGAGAATACAAACCCTAGAGGACAACTCGGTGGTGAAAGATTCCACCTATCTTGTTCCAAGCTTGGTCTCAGGGATGAAATACTCCACCCACACCATTCTACTTCAGCTACAGGTACTCTCTTCTATTCAGGGCAGCAACAAGGCGTAACTTGGAGGTTTCCAGCAAAGGGGGCGCACCACTCATTGGAGGAAGATTCGCTCTAGGAGCCTGAGAAGGCTTCTGGAGATTTGAGCACTTGGGTTTTTCTTGCAGGGCCTTCATCATCATCTCTAGTGCATTTTGAGAGAGTTATGCTATCCAGATGATTTCCTAGAGCATTGGCACGATTTGAAGAGAAGGAGGGCACTACTAGGAATCAAATCTATTCAGTTTGGAGTAAAACTTCAGATCTCACCTTGAGACTTCACCAGGAGGTTTACCTTGGCCTGATCTATGATTCTGGAGAGTTTCACAGTGATTGGAGGTCTCCTTCAACAAGGCCAAATTATTGGGTTGTGACAGTATTCAGGGGGGCGCAGATCTACTTGTGGATTCAGTGTTTTGGAGGAGCATTTCTTGACATTTCGACTTGAGACTTCAGGAGGGGGTTCTAATTGCCCCGATCTATCATTCTGCAGAGTTTGGTGCCATTTGGAAGCTTCCATCAGCTATGCCGAAATATTGGTCCTTCATAGCCATTGAGGAGGGCGTATCTTCAGCCAGGGGGGTTTGGATTTGACCCTGGTTCATATTGTATTGGTCTTCATCTTGTATTCAACATTGGGAGGGTTATATCTTCTTATCTTGAGCATTTTGTAGTAGCTCATATCTCAGCTAGAGGATCTATCTTATATTATTCCAGATTTGCAATCCTATTGTATCAGGTTCTTTCATATTTTCTTAATAAAGGTCAGATCTATGTTGTTTGGTTCCATATCTGGTGTTGCTTGTCAAATCTTGTATTTCCACATGCTATATCTTCAGATCTATGTTCATATGCCTGCTAACTGAATCTACAAACCCTAAGACATAACTCAAGAAGTAAACATGCAAGCAAACACACACACACATCAATTAAAAAATGATCAGTTAGTGTTCCCAACGAAAAAATTGGCTTGGGAACATTACAGTGGTATCAGAGCGTTGATCCTCCCATACAGTGAGGGATAGCGCATGCAAAAGTTCAGTGACATTTATATGGGCAGAAGAAGGAAACAAACAGGTGAGGCAGAGGCCGAAATGAAAGGATCAGGTGAGGACAGTAAGCCACAACTTCTAGCAAGAATCGCTAGGGACTTACAACGTTCCATAGAGGTGTCACAGGGCGACCTTGTACATCACCTGTAGGAAAACCAAGAGACAATACGTAGGGGACAGGTAGAGATGACAGAGACCTTGAGAAAGGTAAGTGAAAGCCAAGAGATGATATCACAACTTCTGATGCAGATGACTCATGGGGGAAAGGGTCCAAAAACTTATGCCAACAGGGAGGCTAGTGGAACTCATGGAGGGAATAGACATCAGCAGAAGCATATTCCCTATTATCATACTGAGGGACATAGCCATGGAGGAGGTGCACCACAGGGACAGACACACAGCAGGACCACCCATAGGCCCTATCTACCTTAGTTCTTGGATGAACAGACACAGCCAAACTACCAAGACTAAATTGAGGACAGTTTTGATCAGTATGTCAGGGAATATAACTCACTAAGCATAACAGTCCAAAGACAAATTACATTGGATCAGTATTGTGGATTTAAACTCAAAGGAAAAACCAGGCCGTACCACAAGAACAACTATGAGTTACAGTGCAGGGTTGGAAAAATGGAAATCCCTTATTTTGATGGATCTCCCAAGATGACTGCACGGGCTTGGGTGCAAAAACTTGACACTTACCTGCAACTTAACCCCATGAGAGAGATGGATGCCATCAAGTTTGCCACCATGTACTTGGAGGGAAAAGCTCATGATTGGTGGTACCATGGGTTAACTACACTTGGCCACAATCAGATAGTGGCTTACACAAAGTTTACACAAAAGCTTATTGACAGGTTTGACCAGGGGGATCCAGAGCTACATTTCAGGGAACTCGCCCAACTTAGGCAGACAGGATCACCAGAGGTATATATTGAAGAGTTTCAGAGGATAGCAGTCATGGTGCAGGATGTGTCTCAGTCAAAACTCATGATGCTTTTCACAGAGGGTTTGATGGAACCCTTAAAGGGTTGGGTTAAGGATTTCAAGCCTACCAACTTACAGTATGCTATATGGAGGACTAGAGATCTTGGCCCAGCAGCGAAATCTAAATTTATCCCTAGACCACCTCTAAATACCCGAGGAAGAGACCAAATACCTCCCATGAATCGAGGAAGAGACCCAAGGGGGTTTGAAAGAGGAAGAGGTAGAATGGATGAGAACACTAGAAGAGAACTGAGGAGAAAGAAATTATGTTATACATGCAAAGAGCCTTGGGATCCATCCCACAAGTGTATGGGCAGAGGCAAGGCTCATTACATTGAGGTAACTTCCGATAACGAGGATGAAGATTTCAGCCACCTACAAAACATAGAAGCAGACACCATCGAAACTACAGAAGAGGAAGGTACAGGTCACGGCATTGCAATAGATGAGAAGGCTACATTGGCATCCATCAGTGGGGTACCCAAATACAACACCTTTGGGATGAGAGGGGTATTGCAGAGACAGAAAGTTTCGATTCTCATTGATGGGAGTGCTCCTCACAACTTTAATGACTCAGCCCTACTACAGAAGAGGAACATACCCACAGTGGAATTTGAAGGATTCAAGGTGGAGGTAGCAGGAGGAAGCAACATGACCTGTAACAGGTATATTCTGGGAATGAAGTGTTAATATTACGGTAGCTGCGGGAGGTATTTACCTCCACGTGTAAACCTGACGAGAATAGAAGACTCTGGAAAGCAAGAGAAAACCCTAATGAGTTGGCTAATAACCCTAGAAGTCTTGTCGGCTCAAGAAGATAATTTATATTAGGTTATTAGCCTCCAAGAGAAGAAGTCGGCCAGAAATAATAATAATATACTGAACAGACATGTACCCAGAAGGAGAAGTCGGCCCCAGCAAATCTGACAGAACCACTATAAATACAGGGCGCCAGTTCTCATTTGACACATCTCAGATTTGCAGAGCAGCAACTGGTGCGCACTGCAGTTCCCAGTTTGGTGCGCACGTGTGGAGGAGAGCTGCAGGTACAGCTGCTGCAGCAACCAGTTTTCAGTGTTGGCTTGGACTATCTCTTGGCTAGGTTTTGGACTATCCGATCAGCTATTGTTGGTGCGCTATCCTTGGAGGAAGATGCGCTACACCTTGTTTGGCTATCTAGCCTAGGGTTTGCTTCCAGAGTAATTCTCAATCAAGGTTAAGGTGCTCGGAGGGTGGCTTCGGCCTATGGTTGGGTGACAAGGGTATTGTCCATGGTAAAACGAGCACACAATCTTCTATATTCTAACATGAAACTTACATTGGGCAGGCATGATTTAGCACAAGACTTCTATGTGATGGACCTTCCAGACACAAATATCAACCTTGGGGTTCAGTGTCTTAGTACGTTGGGACCAATCACCACCAACTACAAGACCATGGAGATATCTTTCATAGAGGAAAGTGGGAAAAAGGTAGTTCTCAGGGGCATGTCAGGAAACACAGCTAGGGTGGTTACAGCAAAGCTCATGGAGGCCATTTTCAGAAGAGAGGACATTGTATATGCTACCGAGTGTAGGATATCAGTACATGTGGACAAGAAGGGAGAGGTTCACTATTCACCAGAGATTCAAAGAATCATTGACAAACATAGCAAGGTGTTTGGACCCATTCCACCAGGAGCACCACCAGATAGGGGATTTGAGCATATCATAGAGCTGGAAGAGGGAGCAAAACCTGTCATCACCACTCCCTATAGACACCCAAAGAAGTACAAAGATGAGATAGAGAAGGCTATCAAAGAACTGCTAGACATGGGTCACATAAGACCGAGTTCCAGTCCTTTTGCATCTTCAGTGGTACTAGTAAAAAAGAAGGATGGTACCATGCGCATGTACATTGATTACAGAGCCTTGAACAAGAAGACAATTAAGAACAGGTATCCCATCCCGAGGATTGATGAGCTATTGGATGAGCTCCACGGGGCCGTTTACTTCACCAAGATTGACTTACACTCTGGCTACCATTAGATCAAAATGAGGGAGCAGGACGTCCCCAAGACTGCCTTCAGATGTCACTACGGCCACTATGAATTCCTAGTGATGCCATTTGGATTGACTAATGCGTCGGCCACATTTCAATCTTGCATGAATCATGTCTTCAACAAGCAGTTAAGGAAGCACCTCCTAGTATTTTTTTGATGACTTGTTGATCTATAGCAAGACTAGGGAGGAACATATTCAGCATGTGGAATAGATTCTAGCCATCATGGAGGACCAATCCTTGTATGCAAAGAAATCCAAATGTGAATTTGGAATGACAGAGGTCCTTTATTTGGGACACATCATTGGAGTAAAGGGGGTACAGGTACACCAAGAGAAGATCCAAGCTATACTTGACTGGCCCACACCTAAGACCCTCACAGAATTGAAGGGGTTTCTTGGCATTTGTTGCTATTACAGGAGATTCGTCAAGGGTTTCTCACAGCTTTGTGCACCCTTGACCGATTTGACCAAGAAAGGGGCCTTCAAATAGAGTTCAGAGGCATAGTTGACATTTGACAAAATGAAAAAGGTAATGAGCACGTGCCCAGTCTTAGCTCTACCAGATTTCGGCCAACCCTTCACAATGGAGTGTGATGCCTCCAGGGAGGGCATTGGGGCAATGCTTATGCAGAATAGGCACCCACTTGTCTATGAGAGTCGAAAGTTGAGGGGCCCTGAGCTTCTTTACACCATCTATGACAAAGAGATGTTGGCCATCATGTATGCATTCGCCAAGTTCAGGCACTACTTGGTAGGAGCGAGATTTGTGGTGAGGACAAATCACAACAGTCTTAAGTACTTTTTGGAACAAAAGGACTTCAATGAGAGGAAGCAGAAGTGGGTTAGCAAGATACAGCCCTATGATTTTGACATTGAGTTTGTCAAGGGGAAGAATAACGTAGTGGCAGATGCATTATCCAAAAGGCCATCGATTTATGCTATGACCGATATCTCAGTTGACTGGAAGGCTCACCTCTTAGTAGAATACTCAAAGAACCAGTTTGAATGTCAGTTGATGGATGGACAAATACAAGATGACAACTTCAGAATCATGGATGACATCATCTACTACAAGGGTCGAATTTTCTTGGTTCCTGAGTCAACCTTTAAGGCTAAGGTACTACAAGCATGTCATGATTCACTGGTGGTAGGACATCAAGGATTTGTCAAAACATACAGACAGGTAAGGGAAAGGTTTTCCTAGAAACGTTTGAAGGAAGATGTGATGCACCACATCAAGAAATGCACTACTTGTCAGGTAAACAAGGATGAGCACACACACCAAGCAGGGTTGTTACAACCTCTACCCATCCCAGAGCACAAATGGGAAAGCATCTCTATGGACTTCATCACAGGATTGCCAAGGGCACAGGGTAAAGATTGTATTTTTGTAGTGGTGGACAGGTTAACTAAGTTTGCACACTTCTTCTCCATTGCCACAAACTTCAGTGCAGCACAGGTTGCAGATTTGTTCTTCAGGGAGATTTTCAGACTACATGGTTTACCCAAGACCATTGTGAGTGACAGGGACAGTCGATTTATGAGCACTTTTTGGCATGAATTATTCAAGTTGGTTGGTACGGCCTTGACCCCTAGCACCAGTTACCATCCTCAGACCAATGGGCAAACAGAAATAGTCAACAAGTGGGTGGAAGGCTACTTCCGAAATTATGTAGCAGAGCAGCAGAAAGCATGGGTTAGGTGGTTACATTTGGGAGAATATTGTTACAACACCACTCATCATATGTCTATTGGTATGACTCCATCCAGAGCCTTGTACAGTTATGACCCTCTCTCCTTTGTAGAGATTGTCTTTGGTGATAGCAGAGCTCCTATGGTTCAAGATTGGGTTCGGCAGAGTTAGGACATACTCAGAGAACTAAAGGATCATCTGCAAAGAGCACAGAATCAGTAAAAGGTCCAGGCAGACAAGCACAGGGTAGAGCATACATTTGAGGTTGGTGACTTGGTTTACTTAAGGCTCCAACCGTACAGACAAGCATCGATCAAAAGAAGAGGAGCAAAAAAGCTCCAACCCCGATTCTTTGGACCTTACAGGATCAACAGAAAGGTAGGGGTCGTGGATTATGAGCTTGATCTTCCACAGGGCAAAAAAATACACAATGTTTTCCATGTGTCATGCTTGAAGAGAGCCATAGGCCAACACATTACTCCACTTGAGGTACTGCCACCCTTAGATGAAGAAGGGAAATTGATACTGATACCAGAGAATATACTGAAAGTTCGGGAGAAGAATCTAAGGAGGAGGAGCCTCAAGGAATACTTAGTCAAATGGAAGGACCTACCTATTGAGGATGCCACTTGGGAGAGTGAACAGGTAATACGGGTGACAGGTTCAGAATTGCTTGTGGGCAAGCAATTTCTAGCAGGGTACACTGTAATGTCCCCCACCTCTTCAAGAAGAGGGTGTTCAAATAATGTAACTGCAAAGAGTATTCTTATTATTATTTGATATATTATTCATTGGATCAATCCCCATTGTGGATTGATCATGTCGGCTATTGTAATAGGACCAAATCCCCTTTTGCGGATTGGTCAAATGATAATTATAATAGGCAGAATAAGAAGTCGGTCCCAGCAGATATTTAAGAGGCCCCATAAAATATTAAAGGTGGTTATAGCCACCCAGTTGGAGAAGTCGGCCCTGCCAGTGAAGAGACACTTCACACGTGCCAGTCTAATATAAATAAGGAGCCTAGCGCCTCACTTAGACACACAACTCACTTGCTCATTGAGAGACAAGTTTCGAATCTATTGTTAGAGAAGAAGGAGAGAGAGTAGAGCATATCTGGGAGAGGATCTTCTGCATTAGTTTAAGAGATCTCTTGGCGTTGTATTGGCTATCTATATTAAGGAAGTTTTGCTAGGTTTTCTTCCCCTAGAGGGTTTCCCAGGATAAATGTTGTGTCTCTTGTGATTGTGTATTTCTCAGTGATCTTGGATTATGCTATTGTTATCTAATGAAATGCAAAGA
>ML829362.1:0-17078 GCA_009831015.1 Picea engelmannii | reverse complement strand
TATGTTTGATAATATTAATGATGAAATGTGATTGACATTGCTATGATCCCTGTGACTAATGAGCCCATGGAGGGCGTAGTTTTTAATGTGCAGGACCATGCCTGACGGACAGGTACCATTTGGACCGGTACACATGGGGAGATTATTAGTTCAGACCTCCATGGGGTTGAAGAGCCCATCAGATGGTTGCTAAGACCCCGTCAGAGGGGCAGAGACAGGACAGTGTTTGATCGAGGTTTTGCACCAGAGAAGAAGAGGACATTTCACCAGAGGCACTTTGGTAGAGCCCGACCTACGGGGAATGACCCCTTTTCAGTGGAACGTTGGCCTTGGAAGCCTCAGAACGTCCCCATCCTCACCATGACGTCATCCAGCTTCATGGTCATTCTTGGAGGCAGATTGGGCAACAGTGGCACGTGTGGCATGTTGGAGAGGCCCCTAGGAGGCTAACGTTTTTCTCCTGGATGTCTCATCTGCCCTAAAAGCGGCTAGCGCCTCCCTTGAAAGGGATTTTACCTTTATTACAGCTTAGTTAGGGTTTTAATTTGACAATTTAATGTAAAAACAGTATTCTGGTCTTGTCGACCATTTTTATGACCTAAAATTAATTAAGGTCATTGATACACTATATATTCAGGGTTTTCACTCTCATTTTGACATAACATATCATTCACTCTCCTAGTGAGATCTGATTTTTGCGCCCTATTGGGGTTATTGGCTGATTTGAGGAAGGCGCACTTGTTTAAGGAGGAGATTTTTGGCATTCTATGGTGTTTTTCTTGAAGGAAGGTTTACAACTAGGGTTTGCATGGTTATTTTCTTGATGATTTGTAAGTATTTTTCTGCAAAACTTCTTGATTGAATGGTTGTAGTTTAATTTCTTGCATCTATTTATAAATATTGTTGAATCAAAACCCTAGGGGACAATCACACAAGTAGGTCATTGTCTCATGTCCCCTGATAGAAAAACCTTTTAGCCATTGAAGAAAAAGAAGAGAGCCTAGCCATAGCTACACTCTTTCTTTCTTCTTCCCTTAAGCTAGCCGTACCTTTGAACTTCAAGAGGAAGAGGACGTCCCGGGCCTAGGTTATCTACACCTAGGGCCGTTTTCTTTTAGGGTTTGATGAAAGAGCCTTGCCTTAGCAACACTTTCCCTCTTTAAACTCTCTTGTCTTGATTTTGCTCTTCATTGAGCTAGTTGTTTGCCGGGAAGGAGGAGAGAGCACGGGGCCTTGCTTTAGCAACATCGGAGTGAGCCTCTCTTCCCTAGGGTTCCGTCTTTAAGGCCCTGCTTTAGCAGCACCTTGAAACCTTTCCCTCTTGTCCTTTAAATCTCGTCCCCTTCAACTTGTGCGTCCTTCACCTTTTTGACTCCATTAACTTTTAGGCATTGATCTTAAGCCTCCAGCGTTGAAGTGAAAGTGATCAAACAAACTCTCAAACTCTTTGCTAAATTGAAACCCTAACTAACTACTAACCCTAGGAAGGATGACATCACCCTTGGTTACTTCATCTTGACGCAGCATTTTTCATATTATAGGCAATTGAATGGTGTTCAAAGCATTTATTGAATGAGGGATTGATTGAATACATTGATTGTTACATCATCTTGATATTTATTAGTGAAGTGATATTATTTCATTGTTGTATTAACAAACATTGACTTCGTCAATATTTATTGTTATAATTGCTTATACATTGATATCAAATAGTCTTATGAAATACTAACCCATTGAATCATAGCTTGCATATCTATCGGATTGTTGTTGCTTTGTTCCGGGCAGTTTAGCCGGGACTATCTGTTTTGGTGATGACCTGTGAAGGGGGAACTTTACTTTGACTTTTAAACTTTTGCCTCTTCAAAACTCCAGGTTACCGGGTACGTCTCCCCTGGGCCTAACCTCCCTAAAGAGAAAGAACCTCCCCATCGTGGTGACATTGGGTGGGATAGGTTCCTGTTACGCCAGTTTGGCCTTCTACTTCATAGCCATTTGACCTAGCTACAAACTGTGTGATAACAAAGATGAGACAAGTACTGAGCTTCCAGCTTGACAGCTGTGACGTAAAGCCAGTCTTGTATTATGATGAGCCAACCTTGTGCTATGATGATGATGATGTATCAGTTTTTATACTAATACATATTAATGCAGATGATGATGGCATTCCTTTGAGAATGATGATGTTGCCGATGAAGAAAACTTCCGATGATTTATAGATATGCCAGTCAGTGTTCCAAGATGATATTGATGATGTTGTCTTCTCACCCACTTGATGTTGTTGATGATGTTGTCCTCTCTCTCTCGCATGATGTTGTTGAAGAATACCCTTCTTGTTAAGGAGGAGTGTTGAAATAATGTAACTGCAAAGAGTATTCTTATTATTATTTGATATATTATTCATTGGATCATTCCCCATTATGGATTGATCATGTCGGATATTGTAATAGGACCAAATCCCCTTTTGCGGATTGGTCCAATGATAATTATAATAGGTAGAATAAGAAGTCAGCCCCAGCAGATATTAAAGAGGCCCCAAAAAATATTAAAGGTGGTTATAACCACCCAGTTGGAGAAGTCGGCCCTGACAGTGAAGAGACACTTCACACATGCCAGTCTAATATAAATAAGGAGGCTAGCGCCTCACTTAGACACACAACTCACTTGCTCATTGAGAAACAAGTTTCAGATCTGTTGTTCGAGAAGAAGGAGAGAGAGTGGCACATATCTAGGAGAGGATCTTCTGCATTAGTTTAAGAGATCTCTTGGCATTGTATTGGCTATCTATATTAAGGAAGTTTTGCTGGGTTTTCTTCCCCTAGAGGGTTTCCCAGGATAAATGTTGTGTCTCTTGTGATTGTGTATTTCTCAGTGATCTTAGATTATGCTATTGTTATCTAATGAAATGCAAAGAACTATAATAATGGCTTAAACATTAACAGAGGGTTGGAGAGACTCAGTAGTCTAGTCATCCCCACTAGACTATAGTCTCATGCACGATGGGGAGAAGTCAGCTAAACTCAACGTTATAATATTAAGTTGACTTGGAAAAGGTAAAGTAACTCAATGAAGAAATAGAACACGTGAGGTTGAGTTAGGAGTTAACCCTCGGGGTTAACTAATTCAACAAAGAAACAGATTGGAGGTATAAAGGAAAGGCAAGGGTGCACCTCTTACTCACCTTTTGATGATTATTGCATTTTGCTTTTGGGCTCTAGACCACAACAGTTTTGAGGGTTTTGAGAATACAAACCCTAGAGGACAACTCGGTGGTGAAAGATTTCACCTATCTTGTTCCAAGCTTGGTCTCGGGGATGCAATACTCCACCCACACCATTCTACTTCAGCTACAAGTACTCTCTTCTATTCAAGGCAGCAACAGGGCGTAACTTGGAGGTTTCCAGCAAAGGGGGCGCACCACTGATTGGAGGAAGATTCGATCTAGGAACATGAGAAGGCTTCTGGAGATTTGAGCACTTGGGTTTTTCTTGCAGGGCCTTAATCATCATCTCTAGTGCATTTTGAGAGAGTTATGTTATCCAGATGATTTCCTAGAGCATTGGCACGATTTGAAGAGAAGGAGGGCGCTACTAGGAATCAAATCTATTCAGTTTGGAGGAGTAAAACTTCAAATCTCACCTTGAGACTTCACCAACAGGTTTACCTTGGCCTGATCTATTATTCTGGAGAGTTTCACAGTGATTGGAGGTCTCTTCAACAGGGCCGAATTATTGGGTTTTGACAGTATTCAGGGGGGCGCAGATCTACTTGAGGATTCAATGTTTTGGAGGAGCAGCTCTTGGCATTTCGGCTTGAGACTTCAGGAGGGGGTTCTACTTGCCCTGATCTATCATTCTGCAAAGATTTGTGCCATTTGGAGGCTTCCATCAGCTAGGCCAAAATATTGGTCCTTCACAGCCATTGAGGAGGCGTATCTTCAGCCGAGGGGGTTGTATTTGACCCTGGTTCATATTGTATTGGTCTTCATCTTGTATTCAGCCTTGGGAGGCTTATATCTTCTTATCCTGAGCATTTTGTAGCAGCTCATATCTCAGCTAGAGGATCTATCTTATGTTATTCCAGATTTGCAGTCCTATTCTATCAGGTTCTTTCATATTTTCTTAATAAAGGTTAGATCTATGCTGTTTGGTTCCATATCTGGTGTTGCTTGTCATATCTTGTATTTCCACATGCTATATCTTCAAATCTATGTTCATATGCTTGCTAACTGAATTTACTAAACCTAAGAACATAACTCAAGAAGTAAACCTACAAGAAAACACACACACATCAGTCAAACAGTGAGCAGTTAGTGTTCCCAGCGAAAAAATTGGCTTGGGAACACTACAGGACATAGTAATTTCCAGTCCCAATTTCTCCAGGACTGATTTGGGCATAAGGTTATGGGAGGCTCCAGAAACTAACATGCAATAAACCAGCAGTTTATCATGTATGTTTAGAGTCACATAAAAAGGTGCAACCGAGTCTTCTTTATTGTCTATGTGAGGTCCAAACATAATTGTTGGGAATTCATAGTGGACATTTAAGGTGTCCGATTGATTGCTAAAATCTGTTCCATGCATAACCTTCTCAATTTGCTTTCGAAAGATAGGAATCTTGACCAATTCTACTAAAGGTACATGTATCTTGATTTTCCCCAATTCATGCTCAATGTTAAAAGGTTGACCAGGTTTATCAATATCTTTATGATCATTTCTTCCCTTGACTTGCTCGAGTATCAATTTTCTGTGCCATGTCACTGTTTCTTTTTCTTTCTCCTTAGACTGATTCACAGGTAACATTATAGGTGGAGGCTGATTATCATTTTTTTATACAACAGGCCTTGGTCTGAGATCATATTTCTAGTGTAACTCTGCTTGTAAAGCATCACAAAATAATCTATACTGTGAGAGTGATAATCCTCCAGGATCTCCACCTTGGTGTACATTATGAGAATTAACATTTAAAGACTTATCATAATCATGTTGAGTAAGATGCATGGCTTCCTGATTATCTTGAATTAAATGCATTTCCTCTTGAAAATCTGTGTACTCCTCTCCTCCAAAATCTTCCACTACATTATTATCATTGTTATTCTTTACTGGAGATCTGAGAGGTTGTTCTTCATTTCTCCTATCCCTCCTAAACATATGTGGGTAGACTGGTCTCCTAAACTGATTAGGATTCCTAGGACCTTCTTCATTAGGAGCTTTATTTTGAGAGTTTCCTTAAGTTTCAAGCCTAGACAATTTATTTGATAAATTCCTTATAAGCCTTGGCATCTCCTCAATCTTGGCCTCCTGAGAATCTTTATTAGTAATTGAGGTACCAGCTTCCTCTTTAACTTTCTTCTTGTCTTTATCAGTCTGATCTGTTTTTCTTTTAATTTTTGGTGGGGCAGTCATGTTGCCCTCTATCAAAAGCATCATCCTGCATACTTGAGAGGGTTGGAGACCTTCTCCCTCTCAACATTATGGCAAAATCAGCCTCAAAGGCTCTACCATATGTCACCTTTGTAGCTGCTTGAGATGGTTTGATATCCATAGGAATCTTGTTGTAAAGTTTATTGAATCTTTTGTTAAATTCTACTACAGATTCAGTAGCCTTCTTCTTTAAGGATCCAAATTCTGTTAGATAGTAAAAATGGTCTCTCTTTTCTCCCCATTGTCTCATGAAAGTAGTTTCAAGCACTTGTCACGTATTCATAGAGTCATGTGGTAGTCCTCTAAATCATATTTTGACATCTCCTTCAAGGTTTGGACAAAGAGTCTCATAAACACATCATCATGTTCCACCAATAAGTTATCTGTGAAATCTTAGAAAGCAGCCATGTGCTCCTCAGCAGTTATCTCCATCTCCCCATCATATTTGGAAGCAATTTAAGATAATTCTCTGGTAAGTCGTGTATTTTGGCGAAGATTTAAAGGGCCATATCTAGCTGTTACCCAAGGGTTTACTGGTGGTGGAGATGGTGGTTGATTTTTGTTTCCTCCTCCAACCATTAAATGCTTAAGAATAAGACTAATAGCTTCATAAGATAGGGGATGTCTAGGATTCTTCAAGAAGGCCTTATAAGAAGTACTAGCTAAATGAGAAAGACCTAGAGAGGAATTCTGAAAATCAATTAAAGGCTGATTGGGAATTTGTATATCAGAATCAGCTTCTGGAGGTGTATCAAATATCCTATCAAAAATTTATATTGCATAACTAGTAGAAGAAAAAAGATCTGGATTAGAGTTACCTCTAGTTAGGAGTCTTTCTCCGATATTTCTCAAGGCAATCAACTTTTCTGGATCTGATAAGGTTGGAATGCTTGTAGGATCAGGGTGCGGTCTGGTATGCTTCTTCGTTGACGCCAGATTTGCCTATGTGGAGTCACCAAGTGAAAGATGAACAATCTTGTGTCTGAATCTTGTTCACCTTCAAGAATAGGCGCTAAACTCCGTCGTTTCCCCAGGGAACAATAACTTCACAATTTTGTCCCCAACAACAGCACCATTTAAGGATGTTAGTCCTCGAGATGTTCCTGGTTGTTGGTGGAACAATGCCAAGGATCCTTGGAACTAAAACTCAAATAGGGTTTTTAAGCAACCTTGCTCAATCAAGGGCGTGAAACATACTCATTAACTCTTCACAGCTCGTATAACATTTCAGATAGGATGATTAGGTAAACATTTAGCAAATAATTGTAATTTCTCTACTGTATATCAGAATAATTAGGGTAAAAAGGTGAATGACTGTGTGAAAGGGAGATACGCATGCAAGGTATCCAATACAAATAAATCTTGCAAGGCTTTTTGTGAAGAAAACGTGCTGAGCAATAAAGAATTTGGCAGTGTTAACAAGGATGCATTCTGAGTTTAATTAAAGTCAGTGCCTCATACAGCTCATCATTTGAAACACTCCATATACGAGAAACTCCGCATACATATGAATATTTCAAACAAGAAATGAAAAAGATTGGTCAAATGATGAAATCAACCTCATTCATACACAAAACCAAACACATTTACAACATATATGATATCTGGTGTCAAAATGTTGCTGAGAGCTTTTATTCATGTATTTCAGAGTACATAACAGAAATGGGAGAGAAGGATCTAAAGGGGAGAATACAATGGAGGAGAAGAATGGAATTTACAGACTAATATTACAAGAAAATCATTGAATTATAAGCCTGGTGTCTTCCTTCTCATAATCTGGCCTTCTGTTGGGAGCTGGGCTGATCTCTGAACTTTGAGATTCAGATACTCTTCCTCTCTCTATCTGCTGATAAAAACGAGCTAATATGCCTTATGACTTATTAATAGCTCTCCTTCTATGTGAAAATTGCTAGTTGGTTCTTGAAACAGCTTCTTAATTCTTGAAACTACTTCATTGTCTAGTAAAAATCCGCTTTTTAACTAAGGTAAAGTTTAGTACAAGGCCATTGATGGGAACAGCTTTTCCCCAATCGAGCCCATTCAATCTGGATCCTTCCATAAAAACTGCTCAATAGGATAGAGATGTTAGGATAGGCACCTTTACTTTTGGCAGGAGTGTGGTTTTCAGTCGGTTGGAAGAATGGCTAATCGTTTCCTCTCAGCAACAGTCACTTTGAGTCCTCTGTCATCAGTTTCAGCCGGATGCTGGCCAGAAAATGCGACTGTGCCTTAGGATGGATTGCATGGTGTCCCGGCACGCTTATGTCTGAACCAGCGCAAATAGGGAGAAGCCTTACTCTCCTTTGCAAAAACAAATGGAGTTTCTCGCACGTCAGTAACCATTATGGCCAACAGGACTCTCCCGGGGAGCAATCCCCTACAAGCAGATCACCTTCCATGTAAACTCAGCTCAGAACAACACATTCACTAAGACTCAAACACTTGCAGAATGGTTGCAGCTTCCCCACGGCTCTCTTATAGAAATTTGACACGTATTGAGGGAGACTACTGGCAGACACAATGATTTTACCCATTCGACTATTGTACTTGGAGATAGGATGCTGATACATACAACCTGTAGCCAATGACTCCAACCATCTCACAGTTGTACTTGATAGCATAATGATTAGCAATGATCACCATAGGTGAGGACGATCAGTCATATTGAATGGTTATCTAACTGTAATGATCCCAAGCCAATTTTTTGCTTGAAACCACTAACTACCACTGACTTTATTGTTATTGTTGTGCAAGTGGCTCTGGGTGTTTCGGTCTTAGGGTTGTTCCAGTTATTTAAATGGTGTCCATACAATATCTATCCAACACATGCAAGATCACAAACATACTCAAGATATGGAAAGCACAAACATAGATCTGACCTTTATTATGGAAAGCATGAATTAGATACAATATAGAGCAGATCTGGAATAATCCTCAGATGGCCCTCACAGATAATAGATATGAGCTGCTACAAAATGCTCACGTTAATACAAAAGATGCCTCCAAAGGCTGGATATAAGCTGGAACCCAAAGAAGCCAATAATAGATGAACGCTCAACCCCCTTGGGCTGCTGGTACGTCCTGCTGGCTGAAAGGGATCAATAATTCGGCCTGGCTGAAGGAGATGCTCAAATCGTGCCAAACTCCACCAAAATGTAGATCGGGACCAAGGAACCCTCTCCCGGAAGTCTGAAGCCCAAATATTCAATCCTCCTCCGTCAATGGCTGAAACCCTAATGCAGTTTGCGCCCTCCTGAAGCCCTGAATAACTCAACATGTCGTTTTGAATGAAGGACACCTCCAAATCCTCTGAAACTCTCTAGAATGGTAGATCGGGCTATGGAAACCCCGTAGGAGAAGTTTCAGGTTCAGATCCCAGGTAAAACTCCCTAGATCTGAGAAATATTGAATCACAAGACGTCCTCCTTGCCTCAAGGCCATCCCAATCTGTAGTTGAAGATCTAATGGTGATATCTCCTCAAGAAAACCTCCAAAATGATGGTTGAGGACTGCAAATAGAACCCACGTGTTGGAATTCCCCCAAACTCTCCTGAATGGCTGGATCGAACTCCTCTTCAAATGATGGTGCGCCCTTGCTGGAAATCCCTAAACTGTACGGCCCTGCAATTCTCCTGAACTGATGAGTGGATATGTGATGAGTGTAGAATGGTGTGGGTGGAGTCTTTCATCCCTGAGACCAAACTTGGAACAAGGTGAGTGGGTCTTTCACCACTAAGTTGCTCACAAGGGTTTGTAACAGCAAAACCCTCAAACTGTATGCTCAAGAGCAAGAACAAACAATTACCAAAATCCAGAATGCCTCATAGGTGCGCCCCAACCTTCTATTTATATTTTTCTTCTATTTCTCAGTTGAGTTAGGTTAACCCCTAGGGTTAACTCCTCCAGCTCTTCTATTCCTTCATTGAGTTATCTTTAACTCCTTTTTCACCTTTTCATCAAGTCAACTTAAGAATATAACCTTAGTTTAATTGACCTCTCCCCTTAGTGTGGGACTATGGCCTAGTGGGGATGCCTAGGCCACTGAGTCTCCTCAATACCTCTTCATCAAGAGGTGGGGGACATTACACTAACCTATGTGATAGCTTCCACACGCAGCAAAATCTGTTAAAATCTGACTTTACCACATTTAAAATTATTTGAGGACACGTATCACCCTTGTATTGGCAGTAGCTTAAAAATCCATGAAACGTGTGAAAATTTGGATGATGTCATTGATGACATCAGCAGGGTACAACTGCCACGTGGAAACCGGGTGTTGGTCCATATGGCTACCTATGTCGCACCTCTGTCAAAGCAAAGTGGCATCCGGTTGAGCCATGTGTCGCTTAGCCAGAGTGACTCATCAGTGGGTGCATGCGTGGAAGAGTGATTGTGCATGTGTCACTTCTATATCCAACCACATAGATGTACAGGTGAAAGTGGAGGTGCCCAGGTGTCAGCTCCGTCATCATCTTTTACGCTCTATCATCATCCAGCTAAACCTAAGATTGAAATGTGGGAAGGTGGTTTGCCAAATACTGGGAATGGTATCGCATGCTCCGGCTAGTAGTTTGCCCAAGGCCCAGAGCGATGTAAATCCAATATAAAGCAGCCACGTACCAAGGAAAAAACAACCATTGCATCACTAAACTCCATTATAGAGCGGGCATACGATGCGATATGCATCGTGAGTCATAGATCTTGGAAGCACGTACGTGCTACATTTATGACCGTTGATCTCGTACCTTTGGTAGCGCATGTTGGAATATAGGCTTTAGCACCCGATCTCAACCCTCGGTCGCCAAAATAGCCCCTTCGCTGGCGCGTGATTTCATTTATATGTGTTTTAGCCCCCTACAATAAACGCCTTTTCTCCATTTTAGCCCCTCTAGCAACTTATTGAGATTTGGGTACCTTGGAAAGTGGTCCCCATGTGCTTATGAGTCTCTAAGAACAAAGGGAGAAGACTATTACCCTTGTACTTTACTTTATGATTCTAATTTCACATTGACTTAGGAGTTTTAAGTCAAAAGTGCAATATGTCACTTAAGTCATAAAGTGACAATTAATTCACAATGTGGGTGAATTAATAGACATAAAGCAACTAAGGAAAGTGGGTTTCCTTAGTGAGATTTTAGGATGAGATCTCACCCATTGATTAGACTTGGCTAGATCTAATCTAGGCCATTGATCTTTTAGGGTTGGCTCAAAGAGGCTAAAGAGAGGGTAAAGGTATTTTTGGAGACTCATTCTTCACTAGTGATTTTTTGGAGAAGAGAAGGAGGGCGCATTTCTTGAGGAGAAGGAGGGCGCACTTCATGAGGGTTTGAGAGAAACCCTTGAGAGCTTGAGGAGAGGCTCTTGGTTGCTTGGAGCTTGCATGGAGAGTATTTCCATGGAGTCTTATTTTAGTATGCATGTGCTAACTTCTGGTTACTAAAACTACATGCTAGAGCACCTAAAATTGGAAGTGCAACCGTAACAAATCAGCGAGAAGTTCTTGGACTGTTGGCTGTCATAAAACAGCAGCAAATACTTTATCAGACAGTTGAAACTTAGAGTCAATCTGTGGTCAAAGACAGACCCAATTGACAAGCTTGATAGGACCTGAAAATCTTCACAACTTAGGCCCCCTTTTTCTCTCAATTTATCACCACTGCTAGAGTGATTTTTTCTGCATGGTGGCTATAATGTAGTTCCCCTTAATAAGAATACAAGTCAAGGCTACAACTGTCAAAAATTACTCAATGCCACTGAAAATTTTGACACTGTACTAACAGAATCAAGGAGTTTAAATCCTTTCCTATTGCAGTCAGTTGGGCCATATGGCACTCCTGAAATGAAATTCCTTTTCAGAATACATATTTCAGTCCCAAACAGGTTTTTTACAAGACAAAATTTTGCTTTGAGGCCTACAAATGTGAAGTAAAAGAGGGTGCAGAGACAAGTAGGCAGATTGGAGATAGATGAAGGTTTGCCATGGGGATTCTTTGACGGTGCCTCTCAAAACAACCCCAGGAAATGAGGTGTTGGTGGAAGATTGTTTTTCACTCCTTCACAATACTCCTCTGTCTCTTTGGGACTGGGAATTGGATCCAATAATTGGGCTGAGCTATCTCCTTTCTCAGCTTTGCTCAGGATAGCCATAGAGAAAGGTGTCTCACATCTAGAAGTATTGGGCAACTCAAAATTGGTTATTGATGGGTTGAATGGCAAGGTAGTGTTTCAAAATGTGGGCCTTAATGACTTAATGGATCAGCTTCTGAATATCAAGAGCAGGTTTGGTTTGGTTTGTTTCAAGCTTATTTACCAAGAACTCAATATGGATGCAGATCACTTATCAAAAGATGGAGCCTTTCGAGATGCTGGCTGGATAAAGCTTCAGGAATACAATGACAGGGTCATCTCTGAGATCCCACCATCTCTCTTTCTTTAGCTGTTTTTGCTTGGACTATTTGTGGGTTCTGACTATATTGTTAAAGAAACTGGTTACGAGTTCTTTTTTGGTGATGTTGTAGGGATTTTTAACCATTTTTGAGCTGTAAAAGCATTTGGGTTAGTTTTGGATAGTCATCCAGAAGAGAAGAGTTTTTTTTCCTTTGACTGTTTTATGTTTTCTAGTCTATATGCAGGAAGCATATTTTCAGAATGTATTGTATTTTTTCAATCTCTGAAATATAATACTATACGCTTTTTTCCTTGCAAAAAAAAATTCCAAGGAAAACCTTGCGAGATCCCCTTCTCTTCCCTGGAATACCTGGATGGTAGGCAACTCAACTGCTGACCACAATAGCAGTTAGTCACACTGAGGGACTCTACCCAATTCGAACCTATGACATATAACATCCCCATCCATAACATGCCTTGGGAAAATGGTTCAACTGATCGAGCTAACCCTTGGGGCTTAAATACTTTATATATATATATATCCAAACCATTAGACACCAAATATGTAAAGTTTGCTGATTTATATTGCATAAAAGGATGCAAATGGTAAAACTACATCAAGATCTATAACCAAACCATTAGACACCAAATATGCAAAGTGTAAATGGTGTTGTCAGATTCTATTCATCTGCAATTCTCTATTCTGCAAGGATGACCTCTTGCCCCTTATTTTTATGTTAATGCAGCGAACACCCATGTTTATTTGTTGGAGGTTGCTAGGCTACAGGGGAATACCAGAGACATAACATTGCCTGGTGGTAATGATCTGCTTAATGTCTATCCACTTTGCAAATGATTAAGCTTTAAAACTTGAATTGACACAGCAATATGTGGAGGTAACTCTTTTACGCAGAGGGGGCATTTTTACATAGGCCATTGGGATGATTGTGTAGATTTTTAATGACAAAAATCAGCAAATAAAATTTATGTCATACACTTAGCAACCTAGAAATAGCTGTCTTAATAAATTTCATAAATGCCTTAAACCCTCATTCAGAAATTACCATAAGCAGAAATACACATTGCTAAGCAAAATAACAGCGGAAATAACACAGTGGACAGCAACCCATAACACACAGAAATTTAGGCAAATGCCAGGGAAAACCCCAATGTGGGGAAACCCAACGAGAGAGAGAGAGATCTATTATTCAACTTCAGGAAAGTACATATCAGTAGAAAAATAACATTTCCAGCCAAGGAAAATACCTCACAGCACCAAATCTGTCCCACAAAAATCTGCCTCGTTTTCTGTGCCAAAACTGTACTTTTGTACAGCCTCCTCCGTACCTCGTTTTCTGTGCCCACAGTCAGCTGTACAGAGTGTTCCGTACGGCCCAGAAACAGCCACAAAAAATCTGAAAATCTGCCTCAAAAACCGTGCCTGAAATGCCTCGATTTCCGTGCCAAATCCGTACTATTGTACGGAATTGTACTGACTGTATGGATCCATACAGTACGGCATCCCACAGCAGAAAAATATTTCGGCCCAAAAACAGAAAAAAATATATATATATATTTTCTTGGGATTCGTGCCCTCTTTGCTGCTCACTTTCCTCTCTCAAGCTTACTCAAAAAATCTCTCTAACTCAACTCCTCTCGTCTTCTCGATGTCTCTTGCACACTACCCAATGCATTCTTTTATAATCTGAAAATGACATTTTCCCCCCAAAGTGTCTTTTCACCTTCCCCAACCCTAGATCCAAAGGCCAAGATTAGATCTTGCCTTTTCCAACATCAAGGGTCATGATCCATTCCCTCCAAAAATGTCTCATTTAAATTAAAGTGATTTTCACTTTATTACATAAGTGCTTTATGAAAATAAAGTCACATTAAAAATAGAAGGTACACTTTATTAAAAAGTCACTTTAAAAATAGAAGGTACACTTTATTAAAAAGTCACTTTAATAAAAGAACCACTTAAAACAACTTTATAAAAACTATTACAAAGTTAAGTGCCTGGTAGTGTAAATATTAAGATAACATCCACATACAAGACAAAACATGCGGAGTACCTCCCGAGCTAAAAAGCTAACACTCCCTCTTAGCGAGGGATGTACTCGCTACCATCTCCATCATCTGGTCCCATCACACTGTGCTCTGTAGGAGCTCCCTCTGAACCTGGAGCCATCTGCAACACCTGCACAGAACTCGAACTAGAAGATCTTCTCCTGGAAACCTCCCGGAACCCTAAGCTCACTTCATCTTGAGCATCGATTCGATCAACCTGGCTGAGCCTTCTGCCAATGCTCAGAAGAGACTTGCTCTCTTCTCTCGGAATGCAAGACTATATCCTTGGCGCCACCGCAGTCTCAGAAGCCTCCTCACGCTCCTCATCCGACATTGAATCATACATCAAAGGTTGTCCTCTCAACATATACAACCTGTCCACTCGGTTACCAATCAGTTGCAGCTCTACCGGGTCCACTCCCTACCTGTAGATAAAGACATGTTCCCACTTGAACAATACGCAATATCCTACATCCTCCAAGGCTGAGACTGAGAGCAAGTTAACCCTCAACTCTGGAACAAAGAGAACTCCATCAAGCTCCAAGAGTTCCCCAAACTCGAGTTGGAATCTGACATTTCCATGTACAGCTCTCGCCATACAACCTTCCTTTACCACCTGTCAACTAGGACCAATCTCTATGAAATCTAGGAATACTCGCCAGATTCGAATCATGTGGCTAGAGGCTCCGCTATCAACAATCCATCTGACATCAACTCTGAATCCTCCGCTGCCGACACTGGAAACTAGGGTCACCAAAGAAAATTCCATATCGAACTTTGAAGCAAAGTCCTCCATGGTTGTTGTAGCAGCTGTCTCAGGCCCCTCTGACTCCTTCTTCTTCTTCTTCCTCTCAGGACAATGAGAGGCAAGGTGCTCCAACTGGTTACAACAATAGCATCTGACTTTACTCAAGTCCCTTCTGGAACTTCCTTTCTTCTTGCTCTTTGCCGCAAGAGCAACATTCTCATCAGCTCTGTATGTCTTATGTTCACTACTCTGAGATCTTTCCCGAATCTCCTCCTGAGTGAAATCATCCCACAATCTGCTCCAATCTTGTAGATGCTCACGTCCCACCACGCACTTCACGAAAACTTATCATTCTTTGGTGAAGCCATTTAAGGCTATTCTCACCAACTCAGAATCCGTAATGACCTCTCCAACAGTTGCCAACTCATCTTTTACTTGAGCCACCCGAGTAAGATAAGAAGAGACACTCTCCTCCTTACCAATCTTGATATCATGCAACTTAGCCTTCAAGACCATCTTTGGGTTCTCATTCTTCGCCTCGAACAAGTTCTTAAGTGCATCCCACATCTCCTTGGCAGTGTTTTTCACAGCCAAGTGTGGGATAAGGTGATCCTTCGCCCCATCCAGAATAATTCTCTGAGCTTTGGCTTCCTTGGTCTCATACAAGTCCAAAGCAACAGGATCTACTGCGGGAGCTACTACAACAGAGTTGACAGTCATAAATCTTGTTCTCCTTGAGAACGGCTGACAATCGGACCTTCCACTGCAAATAGTTGGAAATGCTATCCAACCGATCCTCATATCTAATGCTTGCAGCCATATTCCCTGTCACAACTCAAAGAAAACAATCACACCCTTTTGCCCAAAAATCACACTGCCCACTGTCAGAGACAAAGCTCTGATACCATGTAGATTTTTAATGACAAAAATCAGCAAATAAAATTTATGTCATACACTTAGCAACCTAGAGATAATTGTCTTCATAAATTTCATAAATGCCTTTAACCCTCATTCAGAAATTACCATAAACAGAAATACACATTGCTAAACAAAATAGCAACGGAAATAACATAGTGGACAGCAACCCATAACACACGGAAATTTAGGCAAAATGCCAAGGAAAACCCCAATGTGGGGAAACCCAACAAGAGAGAGAGAGAGATCTATTATTCAGCTTCAGGAAAGTACATATCAACAGCAAAATAACATTTCCAGCCAAGGAAAATACCTCACAGCACCAAATCTGTCCCATAGAAATCTGCCTCGTTTTTCGTGCCAAAACCATACTATTGTACAGCCTCCTCTGTACCTCGTTTTTCGTGCCCACAGTCAATTGTACGGACTGTTCCGTATGGCCCAGAAACAACCACAAAAATCTAAAATCCACCCTGAAAAACCGTGCCCGAAATGCCTCGATTTTCGTGCCAAATCCATACAGACTGTACAGACCTGTACAATACGACCTCCCACGGCAAAAAAATATTTTGGCCCAAAAACAGAGAACAAAAAAATCTTGGGATTCGTGCCCTCCTTATTTGAAAAACGTGCCCTCTTTGTTGCTCACTTTCCTCTCTCAAGCTTACTCACAAAATCTCTCTACCTCAACTCCTCTCGTCTTCTCGATGTGTCCTGCACACTACCCAATGCATTCTTTTATAATCTGAAAATGACATTTTCCCCCCAAAGTGTCTTTTCACCTTCCCCAACCCTAGATCCAAAGGCCAAGATTAGATCTTGCATTTTCCAACATCAAGGGTCATGATCCATTCCCTCCAAAAATGTCTCATTTAAATTAAAGTGATTTTCACTTTATTACATAAGTGCTTTATGAAAATAAAGTCACTTTAAAAATAGAAGGTACATTTTATTAAAAAGTCACTTTAATAAAAGAACCACTTAAAACAACTTTATAAAAACTATTACAAAGTTAAGTGCCTGGTAGTGTAAATATTAAGGTAACATCCGCATACAAGACAAAACATGCGGAGTACCTCCCGAGCTAAAAAACTAACAGATTGTTAGTGAGAAGAAAATTGAGGCCTTTCTTGTCGGTAGGGATGACCCTCCTCATTGGTTGAACACTAACTAAGGTTTATTAAACCTGGAGAAATCATTCGGTATTTGGGAATCCCCTTTGGTGTTAAATTTTAAACCCGGTTCACATCCCCACTCAAAGAATTACAACCTACAGCGACAAACTGAGAGTCCAGGAACCACCTATCAAAACTTTAGATCTGCATCAACTTGCCCCTTATTTTTATTTTAATGCAGTTAATGCCCATGGTTATTTGTTGGAGGTTGCTATGCTACAAGGGCATGTAGAAAATCCAGGTCCTATCAGCAGTCTTCTTGGTCTGTCTTTGACCAAGCTAAGACACTAAGTTTTTCTGCTGTCATAAATTTGTTTTCTGCTGTTTTATAACAGCCAACTGTAGTTTTGGTTTGCTGATGTGTTA
>ML829361.1:60360-70428 GCA_009831015.1 Picea engelmannii | reverse complement strand
AATTCATTTTGTTCATTTTCTTTGAGCATGTATCCATGATCAACATTCTTCAAGGAATGAAGCAGGAGTAGAAGGTCCTCGTGGAGGAAAATAAATAATTTAAAAGTCTACTTAATGAATGAGTTGAGATTGGTCATGTTGCTAAACCAATGTTATCTCTTTTTTGGATTTATTTTCTTTCTTTTATTTCTTATCATGCTTGTATATTAAGTGTAGTTTGGATGGTTGCTATTTCTATTTCGAGGGATCCTCCCCACCCAAGTTCAATTCCCATGCTATTTCTATTTCGAGGAAGATTGGCTGATCCACCATTTTTGCCATAATATTCTTGCAATAGATTGACTAAATTGTTGACCTCTCACAAACAATTATGACTCGACCAAATTTGAAAAATTATCTTAGAGAAGTCATGATGATTTCATATATTTATATTATCCTTATCCACCATTTTTGTCATAATATTCTTGCAATATCCATTATAATGGAAACCAATAAAAACCCAAAATATTTGTTTCTCCCCTGCTACATGCATCCTTCACAACATTAATAAGTATTTGAAAATGAAAGAAAGTAACAATGGCCATATTCCAATATTGGGGTAACCCTTAAACTTTGTTCTTCTATTATAAGCATTTGATAAGGAAACTAACCAAGCTAATATTCCAAAAAAAGTGATGCGATACATCTACGAGGACATAAATGTTATGAAATGTTAGGTTTTTGAAGTTTATATAATTTCTAACACGTACACAAAAATCTTATAAAACTTTGTTATATAACATATTGTTTAATTCTTGGACAATAGGCTTAGAGAAGTCATGATGATTTCATATATTTATATTATCCTTATCCACCATTTTTACCATAATATTCTTGCAATATCCATTATAATGGAAACCATAAAGATAGGATAAAAACCCAAAATATTTGTTTCTCCCCTGCTACATGCATCCTTCAAACATTAATAAGTATTTGACAATGAAAGAAAGTAGCAATGGCCATATTCCAATATTGGGGTAACCCTTAAACTTTGTTCTTCTACTATAAGCATTTGATAAAGAAACTAACCAAGCTAATATTCCAAAAAAAGTGATGCGATACATCTACGAGGACATAAATGTTATGAAATGTTAGGTTTTTGAAGTTTATATAATTTTTAACACGTACACAGAAATCTTATAAAACTTTGTTACATAACATATTGTTTAATTCTTGGACAATAGGAATTCGTAGACGAAGTCCAAGATATAACAATAGGAATTCACAAACCAAGCCTAAAATATTAAAAATGAAATTTTAGTGTTTTGAAATATATCACAAATGAAATGGTAGGGTTTTGAAGTATATCTAATGTCTTGTCTTTCCTACTAAAACCTTATAAAACAGGTAAATGTATTGCTTAATTTGTGGAGAATAAGAATTCATAGACTTACCTCTCCCAATAAGTAAACCGTGTTTTGGGATCATCTTCGAAGGAATAAAGGTCTAAATATACATGCTTTTCTAATTTAATCTCTAAAGTCGACATATGTAGCAAACCGGGCCTATTTCCCTTTACTTGCATTCATTATAAAATATATTGTTAGAGATATTATACACTCACCTATAATCATTTTCTTAAGTTTTAGAGTCCAATGTTGAGAAATATTCCTTAGATGAGAATATTCTCTCTAGAAATATGATGTTCATCTTCAATTTAGAGTCATTTACATTCAATTACACTTATTTAGACTAGTGGAAGTCATGATCGAGTTAACCGATGATTGCATGGATCAATTAACCAGTACTAGGTGGTAGTTCACTCCAATGTTTGTCAGTGAGTGTCTAGATCTCTCTAGATCACTACTATGGTGCATTAGTTACTCATGTAGCCTATATTTATTGTGAATTATTCACTCTTTGAGTGTGGAATACAGTTAATGAGAATTCTTCCATTCTTTCTCTCCTGCTTCCCTTTTCTCATATTTTCTTTGCAAATTGTGTATGTCATTTTCTAGCTAGATCTATTCTGTGTAGGTTCAACACATTTAAATGGTATCATAGCTGACATATTTCTAGGAAAAAGACACACCAAACTCTTTTTGCAGGTTGAAGATTGAAGAATGCAGAAAAGATGGATTATTCATTGGCAATACTTCTCATGCCTCATTACTATTTGGAGTGGAAGGAAAAAATTATGCTTCAACTCAAATGCAAAGGCTTGTACCAAATAAATATGAAAATGGAAGTAGAGTCTAATTCCGTCGATGAAAAAAATGAATTTCTCAATAGACAATATAATGTCGTAGGATGTATCCTATGGTTTATTTCTCCTGAAATTCTCCACCAATTATATGATGACTCACAAGACTAAACTCCAAATTAATTATGGAGAAGATTGGAGGTTTTATTTAGGAATAAGGAATATTTCATGCAGGAGATTCAAAAGATAGATCCAGAAGATAAACCATAAGAAGATCAAGCCTCTTATTTTGAAGAGTCTTCCACACAAGTATCTGCACAAACTCTTGTATCATTAATTGTAGGTGATGTCTAATCCATTTCATATTTGTTTTTGAATTTCATACGGAATATATCATGCATGCATCTCAAGAGTCACATGAAAAAACTTTTTCATGTGCCATGCATGCATCTCAGGAGAAACATGCATGCGCCATGCATGCATCTCGGGAGACAAAAAGGGGGTCGTGCACATAATATTCAATTATGATATATTTTTAGAATAATTTGCAGAAAAAATTGGATATTTGAATTCCTCTCGAAAAAATATCCAATTTAAAAAATCAAATCATTCGAAATGGAGTTCTAGAAGTGAAGTTATGATCATTTTAAAATCAACAAAATTTCAGTGTTTTTCCAGAAACGACTGCACGGTTTTCAAAGTTTCATCCAAACTTTATTTGGATCTTCTTCATTACAAGAAGAGAAAGTGGATATGTGTTGACATATCAATGGTGCATCTACTTCATCATATCCATGCAGACATCTACATCTTCAACAAAATCTTCAACAAGCACAAACTTTCACAGTTGCAAGGTCTTCTTGGAGTGTATCATTCTTTCCTCATTTTTTTAGTGTATCATTCTTATATGAATTGTACAATGGGTACTTAATATGGCCTTGGTTTCCGAGGCCCATTCATCATGTACACCCTAGTAGTGTTCAGGGGAGGTGTTGGAGATATTACACACTCACCTATAATTCTTTTCCTAATTTTTACAGTCTAATGTTGATAACTCTTCCTTAGATTAGAATATTCTCTCTAGAAAATAGGATGTCCATCTTCAGTTTAAAGTTAGTTACACTCAGTTACACTTAGTTATACTAGTGGAAGTTGTGACTCAGTTAACCGATGATTGCATGGATCAGTTAACTAGGACTGGGTGACAATTCACTCCAATTTCTGCCAGTGAGTGTCTATATCTCTTTAGATTGCTACTATGGCACATTAGTTACTCATGTAGCCTATATCTGTTGTAAATTATTCATTATTTGAGTGTGGAATATGATTAATGAGAATTATTCCATTCTTTCTCTTCTCTTTCTCTTTTCTCATATTTTCTGTGCAAATTGTGTATGTCATTTGCTAGCTAGATCTATTTTGTGCAGGTTCAACACACACACACACACACACACACACACACACACATATATATATATATATATAATCCAAAAAAATCATTGAGCATGGTTGAATTATTGAAATTTATTCATAATTGTCATTTCATCGATCTGAAAAAATATTTCCAATATGGATTATATTTGGTAGAAAATTATGTATCAAATTTAATGATTAGTGTAATTTTTAAAGGTCAAGTTTAAAAAAATTATTTCTCAAATTTTAAAACTTAGATATCTTAGATTTTGAGGGTTTTTAGGTTACTCAAAACCTTGAAAGAACTTAAAACAATTTAAAACTATACCATCTATTAATTTTTTGTTTCACCGATATCAACAAAAATAATTTTCCCTCTCCATATTCAATAAACTATATACAATGCCAAATTATCCCTCTCCATATTCAATAAACTATATACAATGCCAGATTAGCATGATTTGAAATCATGGACAATAGAAATTCACATACTTTCCCCTCCCACTAAGTACACCATGTTTTGGAAAATTTGTTAAATTAAATATTAGTTTATAATGGTCAATTAGAAATAGACTTAGGCATTAATAAAGTCAAAGTGACTCTAGGTTAATTTATTTGCTTTTAGGTCAGATATTTACTTTTAGGTTATATTTTCACTTTATCCCACATTCATAAAGTGGTTTGACTCTACTTGATTGTAACCTATATAAGAAAGCTATTTGCTCTCGTATTTCATTGATTGAATAAAGACAGATAACCTTATTCAAGTTATCTTGGTTTTTGTGTGTGCTCGATTTCCATTACATGGTATCAGAGCGAGGTTAGGGCCACGGAGTCTGGGAGCATGTGAAGACCTAGGGACTGCTGCCGGCAGTGACGGATCGAGGGATCGCCAACATAGCACACTCAAGGAGCCGAAAGGGTTTCGGATCAGCCGGAGCCGGGTTCATTTGATTTTTCGGTTTTAAAATCCAGATTGGTGCCCAGCTTCGAAGATTTGGGGTTTTTTTTATTTCTAATTTCTTGAGTTAGTAGATTTGAGGAGAAATTGGTTGGTTTGGAGCTGGTTGAGGGAAGATTGCAGGTATTTTGCCATTATTTATTTGCTAAGTTCAGTATTTTATGATCATCTATGGCTACATTGACCAAAGAAACAATGAGTTTCTTTTGGGTTCTTTTTATAAGTATTTTATGATCATCTATGGCTACATTGACCATCATCTATTTGCTAAGTTCAGTATTTTTTCTTCATCTTTCCTTGGCAAAGAAACAATGAGTTTCTTTTGGGTTCTTTTTATAACATTTCATTGAATATGCAAGTCGGGAAGCTCTTCTCACGATTCTTCAGGAAACTGCGAACATTGAAAAATATTTCCTTATTCATTTTATTTTTCATGTTTTTTCTTGTTCATCAACTCATGGAAATAGTCCTTTTATTTTTCTCGTTCCAAATAGGAATAATGGATTTTAATATACATCCAAAAGAAATACACTCAGTGCTGAAAATTCCTATTAAGGATATGTGAATTCTACAGAGGAATTCTCTAGAAATATTTCAAGACAAAATGAGGCATATTCGATATATTTTGATATATGAAATGAATATAGATATATTCTCGATTACGAGAAACATTTTCCTAGAATAAATCTTCTCCTTTGGTGGTATATCTATTATTCTTGTGGCTGAACTCGGTTAACTTCCTCTTGTCAAAGATAAACCTTTGCATCTAGGTAATACAACATGTAAATTTTTATGGAAAAAATTTAACATCATTGTCTCATTAGATATAATATTCCGAAAGTGAATAAATAATCAGAAACGATCTTCTTTTTGTAGAATCTTAATAAACATAAGAAATGTTGAACACATTTTTGATGATTGAGAGCTTTTATGTCATGGGTTCATATGAATTTACCTCTTGAGGAAAGGAGTTTGTTTAATTCATCTCTTTACTTGTTCCCAACAAATAATCTGGTCAACTTGCATAATAGGGAGATGTTGAAATCATTAAATTCTCAAATTGCACAATGTGTTGTTTATAATACATAATGAACATAAATTGTTGGTGTTGATTATGATCAATTGGGATGTGAAGTTCTCTTCTTCCCTACACAATGTGTCACGTTGACTTGCAACCTGTGTGTTGAAGATGGCTTAGTGAATGTTTCTCTTGGTTACATTCATAATATATTCTATATGTCCGGCTCAAAGTCTCCTCAGCTTTCAATGTAAACAATTGCTCTTTTTGATAAGTATATTAGTGTTCCATTTGACCCAAAAAATACAAACATTGTACCAATCACACAAGTTATAAGATAAAACCGTAAACAAATTCATTTGAATATGGTGTGGGCCCTTACTATTCACAAATCACTAGGGTTGAATTTAGAACATGCAATAGTTGATATCAGAAAGGAAGAGAAACAATGGTTAACTTTCACATCCATATCAAGATTCAAATCAATAGATGGTTTATGCATATCACCACCTTTCATAACACTAAAATGAGAAAGATGGAGATATTTCATCTTTGCATAAAACTAAAATGAGAAAGGTGGAGATATTTCATCTTTGCATAAAACTAAAATGAGAAAGGTGGAGATATTTATGAACCATCTCTTGATTTGATTCTTAATATGGATGTGAAGGTCAACCCTTGCTGATCTTTCTTTCCAATATCAATTGTTGCACATTCTAAAGTCAACCAATGTGATTTTTGAATAATAAAGATCCACACCATCTTTAGATGATTTTTTTTATGATTTCTTATTATAATTGGTGTGATTGGTACAATTTTTGGATTTATTGGGTCAAATGGAACACCAATGTACTTATCAAAAAGAACAATTGTGTACATTGGAAGTTGAGGAGGCTTTGAGCCATACATATATAATATATTTTGAATGTAACCAAGAACACCATTCACTAAGCCAACTTGAACCCACAAGTTACATGTCAACATGACACGTTGTCTAGTGCGTAATATAACTTCACATTCCAATTGATCATCATCAACACCATCAATTTATGTTTGTTTTGTATGCTCAACAACACTTCGTACAATTGAAAAATTTAATGATTTCAACATTTGTCTATTATGCAAGTTGACCAACTTATTTTTTGGGAACAATTGAAGTGCATAATTGAATAAAATCATTTCCTCAAGAATTAAATTCATATCAACCCATGACATAATAATCTCTCAATCATCAAAATGGGGTTATGCATTTCTTTTTTAATTAAAATCTATGAAAATATGATTGTTTTGGATTATTTCCTTGTTGTTGGAATATTGCATCCAAGGTGACAACAATGTTGAATTTTTTTCTGTAAAACTTTCCATGCTTTATTAGATCTATACAAAGATTTATCTCTAACAGGAGGTGATTGACTAAGGTCACCCACAAAAATAATATATATACCACCAAAATGAGACAATTTATTCTATGAAAATGCTTATTGTAATCAAGAATATATCTGTATGAATAACCTTGGTCATAAAATCTCATTTCATCTATCAAAATATATTGAATATGCCTCATTTTTTATTGAAATATTGTAGAGACTACCCCTTTAATGATTACATATCCTTAATATTAATTTTCAGCACTGAGTGTATTATTTTTGCATGTATATTAAAATCCATTATTCTTATTGGAGCAAGGAAAAGAATGATTATTTCCATTAATTGATGAATTAGAAAGAGAATGAGAAATACAATGAATAAGGAAAAAAAATCCGGTTCCTATAATTCCCTGAAGAATCATAGGATATGTTCACGGCTAGCATATTCAACGGAATGTTGTAAATTGATCTCAAAAGAAACTCATTGTTTCTATGCCAAGGAAGATGGAGGTGTAGATGTCGGATGATGACATTTAATAATAACACCTCTTGATTGAGAATTGATTATAAATTAAATAACCTCTTCTACAACATCATTTGAAATTGTTGTTTTATTCCAATCAAAACATAAATCAAAGTCCCTTCGAACAAGAGTATGAAGGTCAGAAACATTAACATTATTAGGAGAAACCCGCCGAGACAAAAGTTGTCATTTTTCAAAATATTATTCCAATTTTGAATCGTTGTTTCATCTGGAAGACCAATATCTAAGGGATTGTTCCTAAATGATTTTTACAAAAGAAATGCAGTCCAACATAAAGTATGGAATTGTTTTGAGGTCTCATTGGGAATAAAATAAAATCGTAACCACACTCTAATAATGGCATGGACATATCTATGTTTCCATTGCTCTTTTTTACGTTTTACATCAAATGTCCAAGATGGTGTTGTTTCTATCAAGCACAAATGTTCAATAAAAGGAAGTCTCTTTTGATATATTTCACCAAAAATTTTGGAAGATGAAAATTGATGGGGGTCATTTGGAATGTTTTTTGAAAAAAATTCCCAAAACATTTCAGAAAATGAATTTTCAACTGCAAAGTAAAAGAGATATATTTAGAATTATATGACAATTTTCCTAGGCTCCAATGTCATGATCAAGAAGTGTTTCAGTAAGGAATCTTTTGTATGCACAAAAATAAAGATCTTTGGAGGAACCATAATTTGAAATTCTAGTTAGCATATCTTCATATATTTGTGATCTATTTTCTGCTATGGAAGCATATTTAGCAACATATTTCAATACAACATGTCGAGAAACCACTAGCTAACAATCAACATTTGCACGCTACATTACAAGAAGATCTACATTATGGACAGTTAGCCTATGATCATTTCATGTTGGCTCATATTTCATATTCTCTTTCTCATTTATGAATAATAGTGGTTCATATCAAACCTAGCGACAAGTGAGAAAATAACCTTTCTTGCATAAGCAAGAATATACACTGCACTTTGTATGTCTTTGAACATAGCTCAACAAATGTTTATAATCATCATGAGGATTTGAAGAAAAAAACTGATGAATATTCAATATGCAGGGTTCATCATTGATGCCTCGAGGAACAATTATGTTTCAGTTATCAATGTCACGTGGATTCCATGATGTTACATATCTATTGAAATATTTCTTTGCAGAATGCACATCTAAAGGATAGGACCAATCTAACCATTCCATGTTTGGAGAACTTGACAACCATAAGAAGAAATAGATGTGAATTAAACCTCTATGTTACCACTTGTATCTAAACAAAAAAAAGATATAGTAAATATATATAGCAGAGAAATAACAACAAAAACTAAGAGAAAACATTGCTCGCATAAATATGAAAACACTAACCTGTACCAATAGTATTTATCTCAAAGATATTTTTGGATGATTTGTTCTCAAAATATATTGAATCTATAATAACATTCTCAATTTTTTTCGATGTTCATTTAAACCATAAGAATTTTCATTTCTAGACATGAGGTTATGCAATTTTGACCACTTTGTGTTAGCTACATTCAAAGTATAAAACAAAGTTGGACAACCCAACCAAGTTATCATTTTGGTAAGTTCAATATGACACCTTGTACAATAGGCCCTTGTACCTCTGAGTGAACCAAAATGCATAAGATGCTCAACCAACTTATTATCAAGTAAATATAGGAGTTGTTGACACAAGTCATGAATTGTTGTTGGTGATTTATCATGTATATTTTTATTTACAAAAAATGCACCAGTTTCTTGGCCTCAATGTTGCATTATCATGTTCAATAATAAATATCTAAAGAGAGGATGACTTCCAAATATCTAATCAAATTTGTTGAGAACATGCAATCCATATTCATGAAGTTGAATGTTACAAATGTCAATGTAACTAGTCAACCTCACCATTGGAGAATAATTTGGGGAATTCCATGTCTAATAACCCTTATGTATTATATTCATTTACTAGAGATAAACCAATATTTGACCAATCGACTAGTTGAATAAGTGAAGAATCAACATTTTCCATAAATTTTCTTATTTCTTCCACTTCTATATGTTCATTGTGTAGTCGATCAAAAAAAGATGAAGGATGAAAGTAAAAATGGTCATTGGGAAACCCTTGAATGTCCGTAACATGGTTATCGTCTTCTTCAATATCACAATCAACAAATTTAAGCCTAGTTAAAACATCTGTTGGGTTTTCAGGGAGAGTAGCAACCGATCCCATGTCACTTTGAACATATTGATAAAATTTATCCATTTGAATTTTGTAAGAAAATGCATTCACCACTTTTGATATCTTGACATAACATTCATAATATTTAGATTGGGAACCATGTCTTCTCACAATTAGAAATTCAATATATTAAACACCTCATGTAATATTTTTAGCAATCACGGAAATATCTTCTGAAAACATGATTGTGTGGCCACTATATTTATATTTTCCACCATGAGCATGGGTCACTTGCAATATGATATTTGCAGGTTCTATGATCATCTCTTCAACTTAGGTAAGTACTCTTAGAACTTGAGGTTTCTCACCAAGATCCACGTGATTCCATCAAGAGAAATGATGGGAACCTCTCTCTC
>ML829361.1:48076-58321 GCA_009831015.1 Picea engelmannii | reverse complement strand
TTCCTGGTTGACCCTTTGTTTCGTGTTGTGGAAAGCAGTCTCGGCTTCTCCTTGTGAGTTGGGTGGAATGCAAATCTTGAACGCATTCTGGGATAAACCTGTGATGCCGACTTACCCGATTTGATGGTGTCAGATTTTCTGAATTTTACCTATACCTGCGCCCCCAGATGCGATCTTACCATTTCGGGTGTGATCATGGTTGCGCGTTGGTTGTGAAAGATTTCAAATCCCTGTCGTATCCAGTGATACAAACTTAAACTACCATGATGGTTTGCACCCTCCAGCGCAAGCGTGGGATCTCGTTGTGACGTGGGGATGATCATATCACAACTTCGTGCGTGCGTGGGTAATGAGCACGTGATCGTGCTTCACGCAGCTATGATGTTTGAAGAACTCTCTTACCATCAGGCTCGCTTGCCACTTTCATCAGCATACGGTCGTCTCGGAAAACTCGGCTAGCTGCGGGAAGTGAACCCTTTCCACAGCTCGGCATTTGATAGGAAGTTCATGTTAGCCGCGGAAAGCAAAATAACGTACCATATCTCCTTTTTTTTTAAAAATCGTTCCTTGGCGCAAAAGCAGGAACTCTCCACGGCATGCCACGTGTGGGTCGTCTGTCAGGCTTTTCGGGACTTGTCACTTTCCACAGCGTTTTGAACTGGTGAAGCGATGCGCTTAGCTGTTGAAAGCTAGCGCTTTCCTCAGCACACAATAGGTCCTAAAACATGAGGTTAGCTGTTGAAAGCAAACAGTCATTTTTTGAAATGGAAGACTTTATTTTCGACTATTTCCTAAGACCCACCACAAAAACCAAAAATTTTCTGAACCGAAAAACTCGAAAATGACTTAAAGCTACTACTGAAAGCTATGATATCCACCCAAACTCGGCCAAAAGGACGGTTTCATTTTGGGATTTAACAATGTCCACACATTATTTCCCTTAAATTTGTGGATTGCATTTCTCTAACCTAATTGCACTAAATGGTGTCCTAGTCGTAAAACACTATAAAATTTAATGTCCATCTAAGAGTGAAAAATGAGGATTATAAATTTAAAAATCAATAGAAAATAAAACACATACAACATCAACATTTTCTTACCAATTATATGGTCCAGTAATATTTGAAGGTGGGTCATGAGATGATTCCCATTAATTTGTAAAGTGAGATATTGTAAAATCTACAAAATTCAATTGTATATCTCTATTCGAATGAACAATATCCTGAGCGAACAAAATAAAACATGGTTAAAGTCATCAATACAAGGAAATAACTAACAATATAGTCATGATGAATGAGGATTGAAATACCTTCATTATTCCATGTGAAAAAATATGTGAGATGTTTTCTTATGTTGGTGGTGTGACATTTTCTTCAGAAAGAGGGTTGTGAAAGGAAGATCCAATGTTGGAAGTAGGAGCTTACAAATTTTCTAGAAAATGGGAAAGAAAACGACATGCATGCACTTCCATAGATGGCACTATTTCCAGAATGACATCAATAACTCTATCCTGCATGTTTTGTGCCTTTTCTCCATGATCTAAACTTGCACTTCCATTTGTTTAATTATAGAATTTGTAATTTGTATGTATATTATGTTCACGATGATCTTCCAAAATATGAGAAGTTTCTCCAATAAAATGAATGTTGTTATAATATTGTGGTATACTAGAAATATTAGGGTTATGAAAAGATTCTGGGAATGAAACATTGATGTGAAATGTTCTTTGCATGATATCATCCAAACTAAGATACTTGTGACTATTGGGAAAATCATTTTAAGTAGTAATTTCATTGGTCATTCTATGATATAGAACTCTTTTACCTTCATTTATTCCATCTTTATTTTTTTGATATCAGAGATAATGAAGTTCATTATCCCTCTCACGTGATGTCGGTGATCTATTGTGTTTGTTAGAATGCTTACATGTGCCCTCAGCTGATATTTATACAACTACATAGAAATAATAACACATTTTTAACGTTACCAAAATAATATAAATTCCATTCATATAGAGATGAACAAATTATGGAAATAATAACACACTAAATAAATAATATTTTGATATACATTTGAATATATAGAAAATGAGATGAACATGAGAGTAAAGAAGAAATGAAATGAAATTTTGAAGTAAAATTGCAGTAACCATATAACCATAATAAGTGAAATTAAAAATTATATCAATTCAAAGGAAAAAGATTTAAAATTATATGCAATTTTGAATCAGAGAAAGATTATACGAAAAATTATATGCAGATTTTTAAGGAAAAGTAAAACATACAATTTTACTTTAAGCAAATATTTAAAAGTATATAATCAAAATATATAAATCTAAATGTGAAAATTCTAATAAAAAATATAAAATTTTAGAACCAATATATAATTCCAATGAAAATTCTAATAACACCTCTAACATGTATATATAATTTCAATGAAAACACATTATTAAAGAAATAAATATGAATTTAAAGTATATAGTATGAAATGTTTAAAAGAGGGCCAACAACCTATTACATCATGTCGATGCCCAATGGTGGAATGTCATCAACATAGTTCATGTTTGGGATAAGTGGAAAAAAAGTTCCAATTTCAATTAGATCATTGCAATTCTCAACTTTAGGAAAGTGGGACCCATATGTTTGTTCATTGGATACATTATTGATAACAACATGCATACATAATTGATGCAAAAGCATCACCTTCAAAGTCAAAGATGCAAGCATGGAGGCAGGGACACGACATCTCAACATGACAAATTTTCAAATCAGAAATTAACTCTAAATTAAATCGAGGTTGTTGAGATATTTTGTAAACAACATTTTAAAAATGTAACTTGTTTATAAAGTCGTGAAGGACTGTAAGAGGTTGCAGATATGGAGTGTTGACTCTTGTCTAGCAATAACTATTAGTTAATGTAATAGAGGAGGTTAGGTGAGAGAGGACAAGCTCGTAGAGCCCCTCTTTTGTAAAGTGATCTTGTATCAGATTTCATAGGAGAGTAAGGAGACTAGAGAGAGATATCTCGGGGTAGAGAGGTATTAGAAGAAGAAGAACTCGAGATAGAGTTAGAATAGGAGAAAGAACTGAGACTCTGTCGTAGTCTAGTCTGTAACAACCCTAGTTGAATATATGCTTAGGGATTATTAAGTAAAATTAATTAGTAATTAATTGTCCTAACACGGTTTTAATTAAACAAAGATTGGAATAATAATATTTATTAAATATTTATTAATCAATTAATTGTTATAAATTTTGATTAAATAATTAATTAATTGATTAATTACCTGTCACATTCAATGACATGGGTAATAAATTTAAGAGGGTTAATAATTTTAATTTGTTTAATTAAATGATTTACGTATGCGGGAGGGGATAAGACATTAAAAATAAGGATAAGATATTAATAAGGGGATAATACATTAAATATAGGGATAATATAATAATGAAGGGATAAGATATTAATGAGCGGGAAGAGAGTCGGTGGAGGAGCATATGATGGGAGGAGTCTTACGAGAAGAAGGGGGAGGATTATTTTGGGGGAAAGAGGAAGAATTATTGGAGGGGGAAAAGACTGTATGTCTGAGGTGATTATTTTTCTTGTGTGGGGAGTTTGTTTTATGGGTTTTTGGTGAACCAGAAGTAGGAGGCACCAGTTTGCTGGGGGTTTTGGGCACGGGGGCCAGGATATCCTTACGGTATCCTGGAGCTAGGAAGCCAGACAGGATGCTCCTAGCTGGCAGGGAGGAAACACGGTTTTGGGCAGTGTTTGACATCGTTTCAACTTTAGCATTGGACCAACCCAAGCAGCGGGATTTAGCATCAGAAACATGTATTTTTAATTATGAATGGCTGAGTTATTTCATGCTGTAGATAGATTTTAATCCCTGCTGAATATTTTGTTTATATGCTGGTGATTGAATTATTTATGTAAATTGAAAGGAATTATATGTTAAATTGTATGTAATTTTGTATTTTATGGACCCTACACATGGTATCAGAGCCTCATTCACAATCTGGAGCCTTAAGGGCCAAGCTGCAGCTCCACCTAACCTGCAAGTCAAACGCAATTTTTTTTAACACAGATCTATTGCACATTAAAAATGTAAAAGTCATAATAATATACTAATTGAAGTATTAAATAAATTTAAAACACTTGTTTCAAATAAACAAACCTATGTAAAGAAATATTCTGCCAGGAATTTCTAAACAGGTTTATAAATAAACCTTGATAAGGTGACTGTCTGAGTGTTTGAATGGTAGAGTTCGCATATTTCAATGCCAATGTAGAAATTAGTTGTATCTGCCCCAATACATGTTTTTCCATTTTTTCAATCCTAAGATTTTGTTTCTTCTAGTATGTTGCATCACATATAAAATGATTGCCAAGTATCATGTCAGGTCAAGGAATTTCCACCAAGGCAAGGTTCTTTTGATCACAAACATGCCCTGGAAATGAACTGACAAAAGCATACCATCAAAGACTAACTGACCCTCTTATTTGGTCATGCCAGAATTTCAAGTTTAGCCAAAATTTCCAGATCTCCTACCCAAAATCTGAGTTTTTATTTCAAATTTAGGTTGACGAGAATACTGACAACCTCAGGTTTACCTTGGAAGTGTTTATAATAAATTTATATGCCTGCAAAGTAACCTTTCACACAACTTCTGGTGTTGTAATAGACAACCCCGGTACTATGAATGAGCATGGAGGTTTAGATTAATTCCCTACTAGATTTGAACATTTGCCAAGTTAAAGGAATTGATAAATCTACACTAGTGTCAATTTCCCTTAACAAGTTAGTTAAAATTGATGAAGGAGAAAGTAGTGTGGTGTGTGCATCCCCCATTCAAGGTGCACACTATAACCAAGGTGGGAATCAACATTAACAAATCAAATGATGCACATATAGATCGCTCACCATACTGTTGACATCAATTTCCTCTAGAAATGTCAGGACTCTAAGGTTGTTACATGCTTTGTGGAGATAAAGCACCATCTAAATAATAACAGAAATAGAATAAGGCTCTTGACGATGAGTATATCCCCAATAAGAGCTGTAATAAAGAGAGCTTGGCTCAACCTTAAATCGTTGTCTAAAAATGTCTGTAAGCTTCACCTGAAATTAGCGAATGAAATATGTGTGTATCTGTAGAATGGAATGGATGCAGTGATGGCTCAAAGATATGATAACACACTAGAGGATACCATGAATGAACAAAACAAGAAGTTTGGGCGATTGAAACTTCACAAGACAACAAAAACATGCAGGAACTTAAGGTGGAGAGTGAGACCAAAGTGAGATAAGGCTGTAAATGAAGAAAATTGGCGATTGATTATGATGAAAAAAATGGAATTGAGAAAAAAAAAAGTGCTCAAATATTTCAGAACGGAGTAACCTGTCTACCTTCAAACCTTCGAAAATCTTTACTTTTTAGATCAGATTTTTTTTTTTACCTTTTCTATTGAACCCTAGTATTCTTCCTCCCTCCAGTAAACCCTGAGCATCAATATCGCATCAAAATATGGTGAAGATTTTGGTTAACATACAAAATAACGAAATTGAAGCATAGTGTAGTAGCTTCTTTAGGTTTAGTTTACAAATTGTCTATGGATATTTGATGCCTATAAGATGAAAATAATAAAGGGAATTGTTACTTGTACCCATCTCGTATGTCTTGTTCTTTTGCTGCTTTGTTAGCAGCTTCAATAGACTTTAACCAAAGGAATACAAAGGTAGGGATGTTGGTGAAGGCAAAGAATCTAAGAAAAGGAGCATAAAAAAAACACTATCAAAATTTAGAAGTCCAAAAACAGGATTTTGGTTGACATATTCGAACACTGAACCAACCGCAGATATGACAATGATTGCAGAAGAAAGAAGGTACACATAAAATGAAATCTAAAAGGTTGGTTTAGCTGGATCTATGGTATGTCCTTTGGCTTCTTTCCTAGCCCATGGCAGAGGGCTCTGCCAAATCTGAGCCTAGTGACCCAACCCTAAAACGATTTTATAAGCGGCACGTCATAGGAACCCTAGATCCTCGAATTTGAACCACCAAAGACGAAAAATCCATCGCTGCAATTCTTCATACCTACACAAGAAAATTACATATTACCAAGCATACGACCAAGTCCAAGATCCTAGTGCACCCAGCACCAAGCTCCATGCATAGCCTCGGGCTCATAATTTAATAAACCTATCTAGCAATCTAATTTACATATCCAGGCATTAGAGACATTGCAACTATAAATTCATAGGGGAAAATAAACGACAAAAGGCAAAACAAAGATACAGGGAGATTCGAAACCTGGACTAGTAGAACTGTAACCTCATTGTAATCCCTGCAACACAAATCAGTTGGACTAGTTGAAGCAGTGAATGAAAGGAAGGGAACATCTATTTGGCCACTATATCGCACTTGTTCATTATGTCTCTTGCTTTGCTTCAATCAATGAATTGGTTAACATCAGGAATGACTCCCTTTTAATCAATATTCTAACTCCATAACCCATAGAATTCAAGGCACTGCAATTTTCATTCATAATTTTGATCTCTGAACTTCTTGTTTTTTGCATTTCCACACAAAAATTTACACTTTTTAGGGTAGATTTTCATGCTCTAACAACAGATTTACACATTTCGCGAGGCAGAATTCCATCCTTCAATGTAAATTTGCAATGTTGCTTGTTGTTTTTGAGTGTTTTTATGCAAATTACAGGTCTGATATCTTACATTACAGAGAGCATTTAATGCAGTTTGGCAGCACTACTGGGTCTTCAAGGCTCGTATTTAACACAAATCCGATAGTTCTTTTGAAGAGAACCCTGCTGAGATCAAAGGTATGTTTGGGCTTCATTTGCAGAATTGTTTTCACCTTGTGCTCTGGCAGACTCAATTATGGCTATTGGGAATTCCTGCTATAAGGTGATTCATCCTAATGTAGATTCTATGGGGGTCTAGGATAGGCCATCTTCAGGCGTAACCCAGCTGGAGGATCTATCCAAGTGACCTGTACAAATTTCCTATAGATATCATCTCAAATGATTGTGTTCATCACTTATCTAGTAGGTAAGAGGAGGTCAGTTGCACCTAGGGAATATCTAAATGAAGGGAACTGGTCCATTGTGATACCAACAAATGCTAGGAGATCCAAGACCCTGATGTACCAGCACCGCGATCGAACTAGATAACTAGTGGTGCAATGGAATCAGACGAGCAATAGACCAGGTATGGATACTAGTCTCATCCCTTCGTTGTATTAGCGAAGCTCCGAATGTGATGCATGAGTGAGATGAGACCAAACCAAGGTTGTTGGGAGTGCCCCCCCCCACTCCCAAGCTCCAAAGCATGCTACGAGAAGGGGCATCGAGGGAGCTCACTTCGAGGTGCTCTCAGATGATCCGTACAATTCGGGAGTGCCACACTCCCTAGGATGCTCTTGAAGCCTGGGAGCACACTCCCAAGGTGCTTCCTGAAAACTCCCTGGACTCTCCCTAATGGTAATGTTAAATACAACAGTACACTTACAGAAAAACCCTTGTCCACTGCAAAAACCCTCCTTGGTTTCTATGCACAAATTCTACTTACTGCACTGAGGTCAAATCACAGCCTGTACACAAGCTGAGACCTCTCTTTCCTTGTTGGTCAATCCTCCACCTAGGTAGGCCTTCTTTGTCCATTCAAGCTAACTTTACCAACACCCAAAATTCTACTACAACCTGACTGTATCATCCCACCAAACCTATTGTACCATCCCTCCAAACCTATTGTACCAGTCGTCAAGTCTGCAGCTAGGTTGATTGTATCAGCCCACCAAACCTATTGTACCAACCCCCCAAACCTATAGTACCAGCCCTCAAGTCTGTGGATGTGACAACCCTCGACGACTGCACCAAAATCTCCCCCAAAACTCTACGACTGAGCTCCCAAAGTTGTAGGCTACCTTAGGCATGAGACAGGCTATCCAAACTCCCTCTAAACAACAAAAAAGACCCAAAAACTGTCCAAAACACTTATGAACAGTAGGACTAAGGCCTACTCAGCCCTCTCCTCTCCAACAACTCGCTGGACTGAGGCCTACTCGACCTTCTCCATGGTTGAATAAGGTTTTCACAACCGAACTCCAAGAATGAATCTCCCTTTATACAACTCTAAGGGTTGAGTTATAAGCCCCTAAATGAACTTAGGCGCCCTATCCACAAACTCAAAAATAAATTATACTTGTTTAATCTGTCAATGGGTGTAAAACCGCATCAACCAACCAAAAGGCCCGTCAACAAGCCCACAAAGCCCCACACTTCACACAAAATATTTTTACAAGGAAAAATCACAATGTGAGTGTAAAGAATGGCTCTCACGTGCCCGACACCTACGCTAATGTGGGAATACCTCCCAATGCTACAAGAACCTGGGTGTCAACCTAAAGAAAGAAAGATAGAAAATCATGGTCAACTAGGGTGATGGGAGTCACTGAGAAATGGTGGATAAAGGGGAGAATATTCTGACTAGATAGGACAATCTACTACACTCGCACCTCCACCATGAGGCCGACAAGTGAAGAAGAAAGACTCAAGGAAGAAGGAAAGGTCGTTTAGGATCCATATTTCAAGGGATTCACCAAGCTACAAAAGGTGTCTACCATATTCTGTGAGAGGCCCAAAAACATCATCAAATGATTGGTGAAGTCCTATTCTATGTGGATCTGTTTCCTGAATGCAAAACACGTTCTCTGAGTGATCATGTAGAGGAATCTAAAGAGATATGGTATGTGCATTGAAGTCACCTGGCAAGATGACATCCCCCATTGTCAAATATTGAATGATGCTAGTGTATAACTATAGGGGTCTCTGTTTTAGTCATTGTGCATAGAAAATTGAGATGAAATAGGGGGGAAGTAACAAACTTCCATGTAGATGCCTATGGGGAGGGAGGTAAATCCATTGAGTCGAATCCACATGAACCTAGCAAACTATTCTAAAGCCAATAGAGAGACCCTATCCCTAAGGGATTTCCTGGTCAGACAGGCTACTCCACCTAAACCTCTAACACAACCTAAAAATCTAGTCTCTTGTTGACAAGATGAAAACTAGTGATAGCTTGCTATGTGTAGGAGTAGTTGGACAGGACTCACACGAGTCTATATGATAAAGAGGATATCAAATGTACCAATAGAATCAAAGATAATGCCCAGAGAGGACCAGAAAGGTCCATTGTCGTTCCAGCAACCTATTGAGAAACCCAAACCTTGTCACCTCCCCCAATGAGAGCTTCAATTAAAGATCTCAAGATGAGAGTAACCCAGGGGAGGGAAATCACAAATGATGGCCCAAAGGTTACGAACGAGCACCCATTTCCCTTCCTAACATACTGCTACAACCTACTACCTAGAGTGTTTTAGCTCTGCAACGTGGGATTGAGTGAGATCCTCATCTAAAAATATCTTGTTGGAAGGAGAAAATAGCCTACACTTTGCAGGAGATGCCCAAATCCGATCAGTAACTGACCTAAACCATATGAAGTTTGTAGAGTCAGCTCCAAACCAATAACTCTCAAGAGTAAGGTCCAAGATCTCAAGGTTATCCCAGAGGAACATGATGCCCACCTGCATGGGTTATGGGGAAGGAGAGTGTAAGGGAAGCCCCCTGATCTTTAGATTCAATTCCTGATCCCTCCTAGTGCACTCTTCCCTTAGATTGGACTGAACAAATTCCTCGACCTCAGCAAGAGGCAGGGGGGTCTTGTCCTTTCCCCTAACAACCTGCACCCATGATTTAATATCCGTCTTTGTTTCCTGTTTAAAAGTGGCCTACTGATTCTAGATTTCTTGTTGTTGATTTTTTAGATTGAGAATATCTACATGTAAAGCATCATTAGGTGGTTGTAGGGTGTCCTACACTTTGTTTCTAGTTAAAAATTTCTTGAGATATATGTTCTCTAATTCCACCTTTAAAACTCTAGATGACAAAATTCTCACTTATGCTTGTAGCTACTCGAAAAATTTCGTAAATGTGCAAAACTGAGTCGCTAGCAGAATAGTATTTGTAGAGAGGATGACAGTGGGATGAGTTGTAAATGTCTCTCTACTCTGACAACCTACCCCTATGCTGGTATGTGTGCCACTCACTACATAATCCTATGTCCTACCATGAATTCCCTATGCTTTTGTGCCTATCATCATAGGAGGTTGTGTGCCTGCTAATCCAAAACATGAGGGAATTTGTGAGCTCAAGGAGGGGGGGAC
>ML829361.1:29005-47406 GCA_009831015.1 Picea engelmannii | reverse complement strand
GAAGAGAAGGTAAAATTACCAAGGCTTATAATATAAGGTGTCAACATTTGTCCTACTATCAATATACCAAACAAATTAGTTTGAAGTAATTCAACTACAATTGTTAAGTTGCAAGGTGTCTATATTGCAAGTAATTAAGTTGAAGATTACTTTCTAACATATGGTTCATGACATTATACCGGATGGACTCAAAACATTACAGAGTCCATCATTTGACATCGATAGTTCATGAGTACCTTAGTCATATGGGTACCTTGTTGGGGAGATTAGTTTCAATCCTACATTGTTCCAGAGTTTTAATGAATGAGTTTTTGGGGGTATTCAAAGATCAGTGTTTCAGGCAAACAACACATTCTATTCTACGTTTAGCAGATTTTGAATTGAGGTTCCAGGGTCTATTTTAAGAAATTTTCCTTGTGCATTAGTTTACATACAAATTTTGGAGGATGCATGTGGGATGGAGGACAATTGGATGGGCACTTTCAGATTCTTCATCCCACTATTTTTAGAAGTTTATATTTTTAGAACTCGATCCTTTCCAACAGTAGATGATGGTTTTAAGGACCCAGAGTTCTTCAAATGGGTACTTTTATATTTTCAAGATTCATAATCTTGGAAAAATTCTATCTTAAAACCTCAGCTTTCTTGAAATATGAAAGTGAATTTGGATACAAATTGGAGAATAAGCATGGGTATAAAAACTATGTGAAATTCCAACATGTTTTAGACCTCAATCAAAGCTGGTCAAAGTTGGTCAAACGCAAGGCCTAAAAATAGAAAGTTTAAATTTTCATAGATGATCACATTTTCAAAGATCCGATATTGAGTATATTATGGGGGTAAAATTTGGTGGCAATCAAAAACTATCAATTTTTTGAGCTATTTTTAGCAGTGAACTTTTTCAAGGTTTTGCACTATTTTTGGAGACCAGGTGTGGCATATAGCATGTGGGTCAAATTTCACATTATGAGAAGTTTGTTCTTTTGGCCAAATTTACAGGGTCCAAATCATTATGAAGCATTCTAAGAGGTTTTGGGTGGGACCCACTTGTTAATGAGTTGGCATGTACTTTCCATTTTTGGTCTTTCATTCTTAGGCTATTTCACACCAAATATTGGAGAGAGTCATGGGAACCACATACACATGCTATTCATGGTATAGGAGTGGAATGCATTGCTTGAGGAGGATTTTGTGGAGAAGGAAAGCACATGCATTGAAAAAGGTGGCTTTTGTAGACTTTTCCACTTTACTCATGCTAATTTCACCCATGGAAGAAAGTGCATGCATTAAGGAGATTTTCTTGGTGAAATTTTCCATTTGGAGATGCTCTTTTATGGCTAAGGTAAAAAGCACATGGGTTGAGAAGGAGAGAAGACAAATTTTTCCGACTCGGACAAGTCAAACGACATTAACCAAGTTTGGAGTTTGACTCGTTCAAGTCCCCATAATGCCTTTATAACCCCTTTTCAATGTGATATCAGTCATTTTCAACCTGTTTCAGCAAAAATTATTTTTTTCAGTTGACTACAAGTGACAGACAAAGCTACAAGATGAAAAAGTAACCCATGTGTATATCTTTAATTTTTTGTTCTGGTTGAGTTTTTTTTGAGTTTTTCTTGATTTATTCCCAATCCAATTCAAACTCTTCACTCTTTTGCCTTCTTGAGTTTTTGCCAATTCTGAGTCTAGCAACTTTGAGTGTATGCACTGAAAAACGGTTTCTTTTGTGGACTTTCCCACTTTACTCATGCTATTTTCACCCAAGGTTTCTAAGTGCATGAATAAAGGAGCTTTTCTTGCTGGACTTATCCCTTTGCACATGCTATGTATGGCTAAGGAAGAAAGCACATGGGTTGAGAAGGCCTTTTGTGGAGAAATAAAGTGTTTTATCATCCTAATTTAGAGCCATTACTTTGAAGATGATTTTTGTTCTTTGGAGAAGGGTTTCTTTTGTGGACTTGCCTATTGATGCATGAGTCATTCTTCTCAAGAAAGAAAGTGCATTGCATAAAAAGCCTTAACTTGAACAGAAGTTGGTTTATGATAGTACTTTCGGCTTCTCAAGCTCATACACCCTCCTCGAAGGAGATTTTATTTGGCATGTAACTACTAATTGCTTTATTCCACTATTGTAAGTTATGACATCTTTGAAAACCTCTAAGCCTATTCTATAAAGGAAAAAGGGGTAGTGAGGAGAGAGGTTGGAACTTATTATTGACTATCTCTTTCTCTTGAGTTATCTTGTTGTCACACCCCTCTTTCCAGTTGGAGTGAAAGTAAGAGTTCATAGTTTTCAATGATAGGTAAAGATTGCTCTCACTTTGTTCATATGACTTCATACTTGAACAAAAGTGTGAGAAGGTTCTTCAGAAGTGGTTTGACACCCCCTAAAGCTCTTGTAGTTGAAGCTAATATACTTTGGAAATAAAGGTAACATCTATTTGGCCACTATATCGCACTTGTTCATTATGTCTCTTGCTTTGCTTCAATCAATGAATTGGTTAACATCAGGAATCACACCCTTCTAATCAATATTCTAACTCCATAACTCATAGAATTCAAGGCACTGCAATTGTCATTCATAATTTTGATCTCTGAACTTCTTTTTTTTGCATTTCCACACACAAATCTACACTTTTTAGGGTATATTTTCATGCTCTAACAATAGATTTACATGTTTTATGAGGAAAAATTCCATCCTTCGATGTAAATTTGCAATGTTGCTTGTTGTTTTTTAGTGTTTTTATGCAAATTACAGGTCTGATATCTTATATTACAGAGAGCATTTAATGAAATTTGGCAACACTCCTAGGTCTTCAAGGCTCGTATTTAACACAGATCTGATAGTTCTTTTGAAGAGAACCCTGCTGAGATCAAAGGTATGTTTGGGCTTCATTTGCATAATTTTTTTCACCTTGTGCTCTGACAGAATCGATTATGGCTACTAGGAATTCCAGCTATAAGGTGATTCCTCCTAATGTTTCTATGTGGGTCCAGGATAGGTTAGACAGTGAATTTTTGAAGGAAGATCACTTTGCTACCCTATGCTCGATGCAGAATGAGAATTCCCTGAGTATGAATGGATTACCTTGCAAGTTCTACAAGACAATGTGGGACACAATAGGGGATGATTTTGCTGCTTGGCATCTAAGGCCTTCTCCTCAAGATTTTAACCAAGGGTTGATTAAGTTGATTCTCAAGAATGCTTCAAGAGACTCCACAGGGGGGTGAAGACATATCACTTTGCTTGAAGTGGCCTATAATACCCTAGCCAAGGCAATATCTCTTCAGGTTCATAATGTTGTTCGGAGGAAACATACAAGTTTTGTGTGGGGTTTACCTTAGATACAGTGATCTCAGCATGGGAGGCCATAGAATGGGCTAGGGTGTCTGGAAAGGAGACCATCTTCTTGAATATTGACCCACAAGGCCTGTGATCAGATCATTTGGTATTTCATCATTGAAATGTTGACCTGTCCAGGATTTGGCTCTCGATGTGTTGAGATGATAAACACCCTTTTTTCCAATGCCTCAGCATTTGCATCAATGAAGATTTCCCTGTCCCTGTGTGTTTTGTTGCACTAGTGTATTCAGCAGGGGTGTCCTCCTTTCAAACTCATTTGATATATAAAGTTAGATTCTTCAAAATATTTTCTAGAAAGACCTACACCATCTTTAATTTTATTTTCTTCTGTCAAAATCTTAGATGATTCTTGTTATCCCTGATTTCTAGGGATAACTAGGAGATCATGTCTCGATGCCCACAGGTCCTAGACATGGAGTACTGAGAGCAGGATTGACCTGAGAATGGCTCTGGAGGGCCCATCTTTATTCCACTTCATCAGACTTGTCCTGTCAGCAACAACAACATCCATCACCTTCGACTTAGACTTGTATCGAAGAAGACTCTTGCTCCATGAGGTAATTGGTCCAGATATCATGGTATGTGTCATATTTGATCATTATAACTTTCAGATATATGCATCAAATTCCTTTTATTTCTGACGACTGCTTGGATCTTACATTAACCCACTTGACCATGGTTGGGGGGATTGACAGGGCACCCTAGCAAGCTTGTACCCATAGGTTTTGGTTAGCCACCAGGGGGGATTTTGAAGGGCCATCGTCCGCTCCCATCATATCACCACTCTTACATCTTATCTCCAATTCATCTATTCCATTCCCCTAGTACGGACATTAGGATGACCTATTTGTGGGGTTACACCTTATCTCATGGGAAGAAGGGGCTGAAGGCCCAGGAGGTAAAAGAAGCTAGTAAAAGATAAAATCCATAAAAAATAAAACCTAGAGATGCCTCACCCAAGGATCCCCGAGAAGGAAATAAAAATCCTCTCAACAAGAAACAAGAGGGACCCGAAGAAAAATAACAAAACAAGACCTAGCCAAGAGGATGGGGGGGCTCATCACGAGCCAACCCATTATGTTCATGGGTAACTAGTAGTATGACATTTCCATTATATGGTTACCATGCCAGGGCAGTGACCCTTGGTTGCATGGCCAAGGGAAAGGGGGTCTCATCACGAGCCAGCCTTATCATCTCTGTGAAAGTACTTGTGGGTAACACTGTCAGCTCTGGTCACCATGCTAAGGCAATGTCCTCTAGTTAGACCTTGAAATAAAAAGGAAGAAAAAGTAATAAAGAAAAGAAAGAATAAAGGAAATAAAGGGCTTGGAAAGAATTGCATCCATGACAGATACAGCTCGCCTTCTACAAAGGCACCCACGGATAATACCACCCCTATCTTTCACTCTACCTGTATGTCTGGACATGGTTTGACCACACCACCTCATGTTACATGGATTGGATGATATCCTCTGGAAACTTTCCTTTTCTTATGGATGATGGCCCAATAGGGAATTTTGTCTTTTTCTTCGGCTTTGTATAGTAGGTCATTGTAATGTCTTTGAGCTATTGGATGATATGATAGGGGTTTTATGCATGCATTTGATACAATTAATGATGAAATATGATTGACATTGCTATGATCCCTATGACTAATGAGCCCATGGAGGGCGAAGTTTTTGATGTGCAGGATCATGCCCAATGGACAGGTACCAGTTGGACCGGTACACATGGGGAGATGATTAGTTTGGACCTCCATGGGGCTAAAGAGCCCATTAGATGGTTGTTGGGACCCCATTAGGGGAAGCGACAGGACAGTGATTGGTCGAGCCTTAGCACAAGAGAAGAAGGAGGATGTTTTCATCCAGGACGCCTTGGCTGAGCCCAGCCCTAGGGGGTTGATCCAGTGCAGGTGGAACGTGTCCCTCTGATGGCCCAACACGTCATCTAGGATCCCTTGATGTCACCTCCAGTGCATGGCAGTTTGGCATGTGTGGTAGAGTTTGGAGGCCCAAAGAGGGCCAATGTTTGTCATTTTGTGTTGTATTTTTCCCTAAAAAGGGGCAACGTCTCCCTCAGGAGGGATTGACATCTTTCTTATTGCTCATTTAGGGTTTCATTTAACAGTTTAATGTAAAACAATATGATTTTTGGTTATTATCCTTGTCGGTTATTTTTAATGACCTAATTTTAAATTTAAGGTCATGAGATACTGTATATATTGAGGATGTTTTTCCCTCATTTGAACATAAGACAACTCACTCACACTTGTGAGGTCTGATTTTTGCACCCTCCTAGGGTATTTTGTCTTTCTAAGTGAGGCACACTTGTTATTGGAAGGATTTTTTTTGGCATCTTTTGGCATTTCTCTCCAAGGAAGGTTTACAACTAGGGTTTGCATATGCTTTCTTCATGATATGTAAGTGTTTTTCTTGCAAAACTTCTTAACTGAATGGTTGTAGGTTTAATTTCTTTCATTTTCTTATTAAATTGCTGATTTGAAACCCTAGGTAACAAGCACACAAGTAGGTCCTTGTTTCATGTCCCCTTAGAGAGAAATATTTCGGCCATTGAAAAAGAAGGATTGAGCCTAGCCTTTGCTACACTCAACTTTCTTCTTCCCTTAAGCTAGCATTGAATTTTATAGGTTGAAAAGAGGGTGACGTCCTAGGCCTAGGTTATCTACACCTAGGGCCATCATCTTCTAGGGTTTGAAAGCCTTGTCTTTACAACACATTCTCTCACCTCATCATTTAGTTAAATTTATCATTTATGCTAGCCGTTTTGCCAAGTTGACCTAAGGAAGGAGGAAAGAGCACGAGGCCTTTCTTAAGAAACACCGGAGTGTGCCTCTTTCCCCTAGGGTTTTGATTCTAGGGCCCTGCCTTTGCAGCACTTTAGAGCCCTTCCCTCTTGTCTTTAAGTCTTCATCCTTTCAAAACCTTGTGCCCTTATCTTGTATGACTCCATATACCCTAAGGCACTAATCTTTAGCCTCCAACATTGGAGTCCTAGTGTACAAAACCACTCTCAAAACATTGAATTTTGAAACCCTAACTAACAAACTAACCTAGATAAGGCTAATGTCACCCTTGAATAATCCATCTTGACGCAACCATTTTTAATGATAAGCAATTGAATGATGATATAAAGAATTTATTGAGTAAAGTGTTGGTTGGATACATTGTTGGCTTGATCATCTTGATAGTTATTGATGAATTGATGATTTTGCCATAGCTAATTGATAAAACGTTGACTTCATTGGTATCTATTGTTTTACATTGCTTATCAATTAATAGCAGATAATCATTGAAGTACTAACCCATTGAGTTATAGCCTGCATATATACTGTATTATTGTTGTCTTGTTCCGGGCAGGTGTTTTCATTTGGGCATACACTTCTTTATTGGCTGATTAGCTGGACTGTCTGACTTTGGTGGTAACCTGTGAAGGGGAAACTTTAATCTTGACTTTATACCTTTGCCTCTTCAAAACCCTAGGTTACTAGGGACGTCTCCCATGGGTTAACCTCCCTAAATAGAAAGAACCTCCCCATTAAGGTGAAATTGGGTGGGGAAGGTTCCTGTTACGCCAGTTTGGCCTTTATCATTTAGCCTTTGACCTAAACTACAAACTGTGCGATAACATTTTGGCACCGTTGCCAAGGAACACTGAGTCAATCTTCCTCAATGACAAATCTTTTGGTAAGCCTTGCCTCAAAGACCTTTCTCTTACAAGCTTACTTGGCAACTCCACTAGGCTTTTATTCCCCTTTTCTTTTGATAGTTTCAAGAAAACTATCTGGCGACTCCACTAATGATGAAGCCAACTATGACTTCACAATGGGATCTAGGGAACTATAGACCTTTGGATATGAGTAAAATCCAGGGATATCCCAGAAAATGCCTCTCGCTTATAATAATTGGCTCCCTAGATTCTTTGGCCTCGATGGAGAACATCATGATTATCACATGAGAAAATTTTGGGAATTCTTTCAATACCACCCTGTCAGTGACGAAGCTGAAGACTTAGTGATGAAACTCTTCTCTGCCTCTCTGCATGGAGGGGCTAAAAAATGGTATGATAACCTTCCAGTAGTCAGGATCATATCTATAGACCATTTTGAAGAGATCTCCCTTGCAAGGTGGGCTATGAGATTGGAAGATGTACAATCATTGTTGAAAGAGCTTGAGGGCATAAGACAAGCAGAGTATGAGGTTGTCAGAGTTTTTGGGGCCAAATTCCAGAAATTGTTTTACTAGATTCCTGAAAGCTATCGTCCTAAAGACAAATACCTCATTTATCTCTATAATAATGGGCTTCAGGGCCATCTGAGCTTCCTCCTAAATAAAGAGAATCTGAAAACACTTGCAGAAGCTCACAACATGACCATTCAAATAAAAAAGAATCTCTTATCCAGAACCAATACCATGGATCCTCCCAGCTGGATAAGACTACTTGAAAAGTTTGCTCAAGACCCACAAAAGAGAAGGGAACAAGTTATTAACCACCAGAATGAGGATGTGATTAAGGAGAAAAGTCCTAAATAAGATGAGGAAGTATCAGCCTATGCTCCTCCCTCTGATAAAGCGATCCAAGAGACCATTCCTCCTGTACAAAAAGGAAACGATAAGGTTAGTTGCTTTCCCTTTCAAGATACCAATGACACCTTGTTCCTTGATTCAGAAGATGAAGGAGAAAAGGAAGATTTGAACGAAGTTGATGGCCCTTGTTGTACGATCAAAGACAAAGAAGCAATCCATGAGGATTAAACAATAACACATGCTGAAAACACAAGAGTCCTCGAAGCCCCTGCACAAGAAGAAACAGTAAGTCACCCTCCTCACCTAGTTGTTGATGATGCTTTACTTTATGATGAAGGAAATGAGGAGGAGGAGAATAAATTTTCAAATGCTTCAAACCCTCCATGCTATGATACTGATAGTGACATTGTTGATAACATTGATGAGTTCATACATGTTGGGAGACATAGGTGGGATATGGTTGGCTATCACCTGGATCCCATCTATGACACTGAGGGTCATTTCCAGGTGTTTCCATTGCAACTATCACAGCAGATTATTTCTAACTAGTGGCAACAAGGAGATGAAATTTTTACCCGTACTTTTCAAAAATCCAGGGATGACCTAGTACCTTGTTCTCCTAATGATTTTTAGTCTTACCTTGAGATTTTTGATAAGTACCCTTTTGAGCACTTCAATTCTCTCCATGAAGATGATTACCAACCACCACTGTGCTCAGATTTTGGTACAAGTAAGAACATTATTTGCTTTAAGAAGGATTCTCATAACTTTTCACCCCAGCCACCTATTATTACTCCACCATACTTTTCTATTAAAGGTGTAGTTGGGAAGTACCTTTTTTATGTTGAGTTTCCTCCTAGGCGAACCCTAGACTCCAAGGGTTGGTTGGGTACTGCAATTTTGAGTCAATTATCCCAGTTTTTCAACTTTCCCTTGATAGTTTGTCAGTCGTCTGCTAGATCTTTTTCGATCCCTTCCTTGACTTCAGAGCATGAGGATGTCCTAGGTAGCTAGTTTGCAGGCCCTTTGAGTCAGTTTTCTGAACCTTGCATTTTTCATGACCCTTTCTTGAAGTGGATTGAATACTTTTCTCAGAAATGGAATTGGCATGACTTTATCCCTCCCACCCGCCTCCATGAGTTAGACTTTGAGATTCCTAATGATATGATATATATTCTAACCCATGATATTTTTGTGCTTGATTTATCACTGTTTTGGTTTATGATAAAGCACAAAGGCAGGTATCGAGGAACGATGTTGGATTGGCTCCACTGGTTGTTTGACTACACCAACATCCAACCAACAGGTAAGTACAGGTAACTATTTCACTCTATATTTACACTTATGATTGCTTTATATACATATATTATATTTGCGGGGTGGACATACCACCCCACCTTTGTTACTAATGCCCTCTTCGATTCTGAGCAGGTCTGTAGGTTTATGCCAGAGATGTTGAGGTTCTCATGCGCTCTACGGTGAGCACATGTTCCCGAGTTGGAGCTAGATGTTATCCCCGATTTCTAGGGATAACTAGGAGATCATGTCTCGAGGCCCACAGGTCCTAGACATGGAGTACCGAGAGAAAGATTGACCTGAGCATGGCCCTAGAGGGCCCATCTTTCTTCGTCTTCATCAGACTTGTCCTGTCAGCAGCAACAACATCCATCACCTTTGGCTTGGACTTGTATCGGAGAAGACTCTTGCTCCATGAGGTAATTGGTCCAGGTATCATGGTATGTGTCATATTTGATCATTATAACTTTTAGATATATGCATCAAATTCCTTTTATTTCTGATGACTTCTTGGATCTTACATTAACCCACTTGACCATGGTTGGGGGGATTAACAGGGTACCCTAGCAAGCTTGTACCCATAGGTTTTGGTTAGCCACCAGGGGAGATTTTGAAGGGTCGTCGTCCGCTCCCATCATATCACCACTCTTACATATTATCTCCCACTCATCTATCCCATTCCCCTAGTCCGGACATTAGGATGACCTGTTTGTGGGGTTACACCTTATCTCATGGGAAGAAGGGGCTAAAGGCCCAGGAGGTAAAAGCAATTGGTAAAAGATAAAAGCCATAAAAAATAAAACCTAGAGATGCCTCGCCTAGGGATCCCTGAGAAGGCAATAAAAAGCCTCTCAACAAGAAACAAGAGGGACCCGAAGAAAAATAACAAAACAATACCTAGCTAAGAGGATGGGGGGTCTCATCATGAGCCAGCCCATTATGTTCATGGGTACCTAGCACTATGACATTGCCATTATCTGGTTACCATGTGAGGGCACTGACCTTTGGTTGCATGGCCAAGGGAAAGGGGGTCTCATCACGAGTCAGCCTTATCATCTCTATGAAAGTACTTGTGGGTAACACTGTCAGCTCTGGTCACCATGCCAAGGCAGTGTCCTCTAGTTAGACCTTGAAATAAAAAGGAAGAAAAAGTAATAAAGAAAATAAAGAATAAAGGAAATAAAGGGTTTGGAAAGAATTGCATCCATGACAGGTACAACTCTCCTTCTACAAAGGCACCCACGGATAATACCACCCATGTCTTTCACTCTACCTGTATGTCTGGACATCCTTTGACCACACCACCTCATGTTACATGGCTTGGATGATATCCTCTGGAAATTTTCCTTTTCTTATGGATGTTGGCCCAATAGCGCATTTTGTCTTTTTCTTCGGATTTGTATAGTAGGTCATTGTAATGTCTTTGAGCTATTGGATGATATGCTAGGGGTTTTATGCATGCATTTGATAAAACTAATGATGAAATATGATTGACATTTCTATGATCCCTATGACTAATGAGCCCATGGAGGGAAAAGTTTTTTATGTGCAGGATCATGCCCGACGCATAGGTACCAGTTGGACCAGTACACATGGGGAGATGATTAGTTCGGACCTCCATGGGGCTGAAGATCCCATCAGATGGTTGTTGGGACCCCATCAGGGGAAGAGATAGGACAGTGATTGGTAAAGACTTAGCACAAGAGAAGAAGGAGGACGTTTTCATCCAGGATGCCTTGGCTGAGCCCAGCCCTAAGGGGTTGACCCACTGCAGGTGGAACGTGTCCCTCCGATGGCCCAGGAAGTCATCTAGGAGCCCTTGACATCACCTCTAGTGCATGGCAGTTTGATAGGGCAGTTTGGGACGTGTGGCAGAGTTTGGAGCCTAGCCTTTGCTACACTCATCTTGCTTCTTCCCTTAAGCTAGCATTGAATTTTATAGGTTGAAAAGGGGGTGACATCCTAGGCCTAGGTTATCTACACCTAGGGCCATCATCTTCTAGGGTTTGAAATCCTTGTCTTTATGATGCAGGAGAATCTACGACTTCATCAAGCGAGCCAGCATGTGGAGTAAAGAACATACAGCTGGACAGCACCAGCACATACATTTTTGAATTACTTTGAAAAGATTGTTGTGCCGCGATTTGAATGAAAGCATTGATAAGAAGCGCACTTGTATTGTAATGAAGATAGGAAGGCATTTAATAGTTTTAATGCTGTTAGATAGGAATTAACTGTAGATTAGACAGTTTTTCTTTCGAGAGGGAAAACGGAATATAGACACCCTCCTTTGTATCATTGTAGGATCATCATTCTCATTCATACAGGAGCGAGAGAGAGCAGAACAGGGAGCTTGTGAAGAATCCCCATGTACAGACATTGAATTAATAGGAAAGCTTTGATTCAATTTCATGGATGTGTTTGATCTCCGTGTGTTGTTGATATTATGTTGTTGCATACTTGCTTCTTTCTATGCTTATCTTCTATACGCTGCATATGTGATTGCGTATCAGGTTAGAAACCTGAGAGAATGAGGGAATAAGTCCCAAATTGTTTCACTGTCCGAACCAGGAGATTCCTGCATAGAGTGCAGTTGAATTCCTCCGCATAGAGTGCATTGAGGAGGTTCAATAGTGAAGCTCTTATTCTCGTCGACCAAGAAATCGTGTTGGGTTATTCAAGCCGTGCAGGTGAAGTGCAGGTCAGATTGAAGTCTCAGTAGCAAGCCTGAGAAAAGAAAGGTCGGGGTTGTTGTGACTGTGAAAGCGCAGAACCTGGAAGACTTCAAGTATTGTTGAGAGTGGTTGAAGGTTGAGCATAGGGAACGTGCGCAAATACTCTAGAGGAGTTTGAGTTGGTAAAAGCTCAGGAGGGATAGTATATTTGCTTCAGTTGCACAGGATGAAGGTGGTGAAGCAGAGAACTCTTCAAGAGGAAGAGAATCGATGACTTGAATTTGTTGTGGGGAGTCACGAAATCCCGCAGACCGCCAGATCGCGGAGGAGTTGCGAGGGGGTTAACTCGCAGGTGCATGAGAGAATCCATTTGTCATTGAATATCGACATATCGGGGTTGGTGAGTGCAAGAGTTGCATGCATGTTGAAGTCGCGAGTTGCGATTTTCCGATTTAATCGGAGCCATCGATCATCGGAGGGACAGGTGGCACGAGATCCCGAGGATTCGGGACTCAGCACTTCGGCGCTTTCGAAGTCGAAGGGAACACAGAGAAACAATGAATCCCCGAGTTACGATGGGTCCCACGGAGACGGAGTAGAGGACGGCACGTGGCATCGCACATCGGTGTTCAGGGTTTTGAAAGGTGAGTAAATCGCCACCTTTCATCTGTCGATTTCCCGATTGGGAAATCCCTGATATACAGAAGTGTTGACCGTTGACATCAGGGATTGGGATTCGGAGTTTCATATTGCATGGGAGGTGCACACAAGGTTCGCGAGTCCGTGAAACCCAATTTCCCGATTGGTGAAAGGGAGATCGTCGAGAAGTGTATTGTGGGTAAAAGACTCTCGAGGGAGTCAGAAGAGTTGTTAACTCTTCGGGCCGTGTTGTTGGAGGTCCTGGTGAGAGCGATCGTGTCGTCGAGGGCACAATTTGTGTCATTGTGGTATCAGAGCGGGAGTATCTTTGCTTTCTGGAGCAGAGACAGAGGAGACATAATGCTTCCCAGAAGAGAAAGACAGTCACCTGATCGTGAGGACAGGGATGCCCGAAGAAGGGGTAGACCAGCAGGGAATCCAGAAATGGAATGCCAAATATGAGATCTCAGGGTGAGACTCAAGGAAATGGAGACCACCCAAAGGCATGGAGCGGGTCCAGTAGAGTTCAACGATTCCGAGGTTGAAGAGGAAGCTGGACATGCAGAAGAGGTCTCAGCAGAGGACGCATCAACCGAGAGGTTGATCAGAGCCATTTCGAGAATGAGCTCGAAGACCAAGATGGACATTCCCATCTATGAGGGAAGTCTAAATACAGAGGAGTTGTTGGATTGGATCCGAGCACTCGACACCTACTTCGATTACGAAGACATTGAAGAGGACAAGAAATTAAAGCATGCCATCATGAAGTTAAAGGGACATGTAGCCTTATGGTGGGACGAGCTGCAGGCAGACATGCATTCCAAAGGCAAGTAGAAGATCAAAAGTTGGGATCAGATGATTGCCAAGATGAAGGCGAAGTTCATTCTGAGGGATTACCAGATCACTCTGTTCAGGCGCATGCAGAACCTGAGACAGAAGATGATGACGGTGAAAGAGTACACCGAGGAGTTCTACAGGCTCAACATTCGAGCTGGTCATCGGGAGAGTGATGACGGAAAGGTGGAAAGGTATCTGAATTGCATGAGGTATGACATTCAGGATGAGATGAGCATGGTTACCATCCGCACAGTTCAGGATGCATACCAGATGGCTCTAAAAGCCGAAGAGAAGCTGAACTGCAAGCAGGGACAGCGAGGGCGAGGCAGAAGTCAGCCCAGAGGCAATTTTGTTGCCCAAGAAAGAAAACAGAAGCCCAAGGAGGATTAGAAGAGGCCTCGGGGAAGAGCTGAAAGAGGTGGAACCTCACAACAGAGGTAGCAAATTGCTGAGCCAAGGAGACAACAAATAGATCAGCAAGGATATTACGCTGATGCCAATACATTTCCTCGTACCCAAGGTAGAGGAAGAGGCAGAGGAGGAATTATCACATGTTTCATGTGTGTTAAAGATGGTCATAAAGTTGTGGGCTGTCCATATAGGAATATGGACAGAGGAAAATCTCACGTCGTTGAGGCGCAGAGGCGTGACGTGGAGGATGAAGACACTGGAAGTGGGAAGTCACTGACAGTGCACAAGGATCTCTTGAAACCGGAGAAAGAGGTGGAGGACACAGCTCAAAGATGCAGACTGTTCCGGACGACTTGTAAGACCAAGGGATGGAAATGCAAGGTCATAGTGGACAGTGGGAGCACCGACAATCTCGTTTCGACCGAGATGGTGGAGAAGCTGGAGCTGAAAACGAACAAACACCCGAGTCCATACAAAGTGACATGGCTGCAAAAAGGACACCAAGTATGTGTTACAAAACAATGCTTGGTTAATTTTAAGATGGGTGAATATAGGGATGAAATTTTGTCTGATGTCATTCCCATGGATGTCTATCATGTATTATTGGGAAGACCATGGCAGTTTGACAGAAATGTTGTTCATGATGGGAGGATGAACACATACACCTTGGAGAAGGATGGGAGATCACACACATTGCTTCCGGTGAAGGATAAGGAGGTGAAGCCGGAGGTGAGCAGTACAATACTTCTCATGAGTGGGAAAGAGATTCTCACAGAGCTGGAGAAGAATGAAGATCCACAATTCTTTGTTGTCAGGAAGCCGAAAATTGTCCTGACAAGCACAAGAGTGGATGACTTGCCAGAGGAGATTCAGGAACTGCTGGGAGAGTTCGCTGATATCATTGTGGACGAGCTACCTCGTTCGTTGCCACCAATGCAAAGTGTGAGTCACCACATTGACCTCATACCTGGAGAAAGTTTGCCAAATAAGGCAGCATATAGGTTGACACCTCAGGAGAATGAGGAAGTCAAAAGGCAGGCACAGTATCTGCAGGACAATGGACTAGTGAGAGAGAGTCTTAGTCCATGTGCTGTTTCGACAGTACTGAGTCCAAAGAAGGATGGAGGCTGGAGGATGTGTACAGACTCTAGGGAGATTAATAAAATTACCATCAGGTAAAGGTTTCCACTGCCGAGAATGGACGACTTGATGGATTGCCTGAGCGGGGCAAATTATTTTTCAAAGATAGATCGCAAGAGCGGATATCATCAGATCCGGATGAGAGAGGGAGATGAATGGAAGACAACGTTCAAAACAAACGAGGGTTTGTATGAATGGTTGGTCATGCCATTTGGCTTGACAAATGCACCGAGCACTTTTATGAGGCTGATGAATGAAGTCCTGTGGGAATTCATTGGCAAATTTGTAGTTGTATACCTGGACGACATATTAATTTTCAGTAAGATGAAGGTTGAACACTTGAGGAATTTGGCCATTGTGATGAGAAGGTTACAGCAGGAGAAGCTGCTGATCAATTTGAAGAAGTGTTCCTTCATGCAGACAGAACTCATTTATTTGGGTTTTGTAATTTCGGCGAATGAGTTGAAGATGGATCCTGAGAAGGTTGAAGTAATCAGGAATTGGCCATCGCCAAGGAATGTTTTTGAGGTAAGGAGCATTCACGATTTGGAAAGCTTCTACAGAAAATTTATTCGAAATTTTAGTGGAATCAGTGCCGCAATGATGGACACTGTGAAAAAGCGGCATAAGGTTTTCCGTTGGACAGCAGAGGCTGAACGGAGCTTTAATCTGTTGAAGCGGAAGATAACTGAGCAACCAGTGTTAGTGTTGCCAGATTTTCAGAAAACCTTCCAAGTGAAGTGTGATGCCAGTGGGTATGTTGTTGGAGGGGTTTTAAGTCAGGATGATAGACCTGTGGCATATTACAGCGAGAAACTAGATGATGCCAAGCTGAAATACTCCACGTACGACAAAGAGTTGTATGCCATCATACAGGCATTGAAAAAGTGGAGGCATTACTTGATACCCAAGGAATTCATTTTGTACAGCGATAATCACGCATTGCAGTTCGTGAGTCAACAGGAGAAGTTGAACCAGAAGCATGCGAAGTGGGTAGAGTACATGCAAAATTTCACATTTGTGATCAAACACATTTCGGGGACTGTGAACAAGGTGGTTGATGCCTTGAGTAGAAAAAGTTTATTGCTGCAGGAATTCAGGGTCAAAACCTTGGGTTTTGAGAATCTGAAAGATATGTATGCAGGTGACACAGACTTTGGCGAGGCATACGAGGCAGCCGAGAACCCAGTTCTCAGGGATCAGAGTCCTTGGATAGACTACCTGATCCAGGATCGATTGTTGTTTCGGGGCAATCAATTGTGCATTCCAGATTTCTCTATGAGAGAGAACTTGGTGAAGGAAAAGCACAGTGGAGGCTTAGCAAGTCATTTTGGACATGACAAAATTTTCTCCAAGTTGAACGAATCATATTATTGGCCTGGCATGCGCACAGATGTTAAATGGTTTGTTGACCGATGCAGGATATGTCAACATGCAAAAGGCTGAAAGCAGAACACAGGGTTCTATCAGCCATTGCCCATACCTGAGAGGCCATGGGAGGCGATCAGTATGGATTTTGTGTTGGGTTTACCGAGAACACAGCGAGGATTTGATTCCATATTCGTGGTGGTGGACAGGTTCTCGAAGATGGCACATTTTATCCCGTGTCATAAGACTAGCGATGCAACCCACATCGCGAAATTGTTTTTTAAAGAGATCGTGTGATTGCATGGATTGCCGAGAAGCATAGTCTCGGATCAGGACACGAAATTCATAGGTCATTTTTGGAGGAATCTATGGAAGAATCTAGGGACTGACTTGGCATTCATTTCTGCTTACCATCCGCAGACAGATGGACAGACAGAAGTGGTCAATAGAAGCTTAGGGGATCTGTTGAGAAGCTTGGTGACTGAGCATCACAGCAGTTGGGATCAGATCCTACCACAGGCGGAATTTGCATACAACAATTCAGTGAATCGGAGTACAGGTAAGAGCCCATTTCAAATTTTGTATGGGACATCCAAGAGGAGTTTCTGAGCTCAGGTAGTCAGAACAGGCTGAAACTAGCAGCGCGAGAGCTGAGGAATTCGCTGAAGCAATGCAAGAACTTCACACACAGGTGAAGCAGCGATTACAGAAAGTGAATCAGGAGTACAAGCACAGAGCCGATCAGAGAAAAAGGAAGCTTCAATTTGAAGTTGGGGACATGGTTCTGGCGCACTTAAGGAAGGAAAGGTTCCCAAGGGGGACGTATAACAAGCTCAAGATGAAGAAAATTGGGCCGTGTAGAGTCCTGAAGAAATTCGGGGAGAATGCATATGAACTTGAGTTGCCAGAGGGCATCAGGATATCCCCGATATTTAATATCTCGGACCTATACCCATATAAGGCTGAATATGCAGGAGCTGGAAGTGTTGAGAAACTAGTGATCCAGTGGCAGAAACAGTTGCCAGTTGCACAGAAGCCTCAGATGGAGTGCATACTGGACAAGAGAGTAGGCAGGAAGACTAGGAGAAAGCAGTATTTTGAATACCTGGTGAAATGGAGGAACCACCCAGTGGAGGATGCCAGCTGGGAAACAGAGGCAGTGATACAGAAGCATGGGCATAGTGTGCGGGAGCTCATGGACAGGAGCCCATGAAATCTTTTGAGCCGAGGAGTATGATGCAGGAGCATCTACGACTTCATCAAGCAAGCCAGCGTGTGGAGTAAAGAACATACAGTTGGACAGCACCAGCACATACATTTTTGAATTACTTTGAAAAGATTGTTGTGCCACCATTGGAATGAAAGCATTCATAAGAAGCGCACTTGTATTGTAATGCAGATAGGAAGGCATTTAATAGTTTTAATGTTGTTAGATAGGAATTAACTGTAGATTAGACAGTTTTGCTTTCGAGAGGGAAAACGGAATATAGGCACCCTCCTTTGTATCATTGTAGGATCATCATTCTCATTCATACAGGATTGAGAGAGAGCAGAACAGGGAGCTTGTGAAGAATCCCCATGTACATACTGTAGCGTTCCAATTTGCTACCCAGGTTTCCAAACCCCTCAATTTACCATTATACAGGAATGTTTACATAATTGGTAAAGGAATTATAAGCACATGCATTTAACCAGAATTAAACACACTTAATTCACAGAGTAATATATATATATAAGTTACTGTTACCATTAACAAACCATAGCATGCAACAGTATTTTATTTACACAGCGGAAAACATGATACAAAACAGCACAGTCATGTCAAAACATGCTCAAAACATGATTCAGATTACTTATCTTTTATCTGCTGTAGCATTCACCAACCAAGTGCAGGCCTTCCACGAACCTCCCAGCCTTAGAACACACTGTTCATCGGCTCAACAATAGGTCACCCCTGAGCTGGGATCGAGCTCCACCCCCGGGAAAGGAATCTAGACTCAGGCTGAGGTTACAGGGAAGACAATCGCATACACATTCAACAGGAAGAAGCTCTCCCAGGAATCTCCCACGCTCACTGCACACAGACCCTCATTCCCCACATGCCTGTTCCACCCCAGGAGAGTGCAC
>ML829361.1:0-21217 GCA_009831015.1 Picea engelmannii | reverse complement strand
CTTTTCATTTAAAACTCAAATTGGCAAGTGTAGAAAATTACCTTTTTCCCCTTTTCTTTTTAATTAATAAATTTTTAATTAGCATATGTAACAAAACAATTATTTCCCTTTTTCCTCCTTTTTAAATTTTATCCCCCAAAAGAATTTTTTTTAATAAATTAATTGAATCGCTTACCCCCTTCTCATCACATGATTAATGATGATTATTATTATTTATTTATTTATTTTTACTTTTATTTTTATATAAATATATATATTTTTTTATCACAAGTATCACTTACCTAGATTTTAATTTTTGAGGCTGGGCAACATTTTATTAGGGAAATTGTTTTTAAATATTTCTTATCACGTTATTCGTTCTAAGGCCATATAGGTTTATTAATTTATTATTTAACAACGTGAAGTGACCTTCAGTACGCACTAGGTGATCCAAGGGTTCCACTCACCTCATTCTATTTCCCTTGCGCGACGTGCCCTTCAGGATGCACTACATGCTCCAAGGGTGCCACTCACCTCTTTCCATTTTTCTTACGCGACGTGCCCTTCAGGACACACTACGTGCTCCAAGGGTGCCACTTGCCTCTTGACTGACTTGGTAGACATCAAAAACCCCTGTAGTCAATGCTCCGCTAGGTGATATTGTGGGAGACTAAGGGCCTCTAAGGAATAAGGCCCATGCCTTATTGTGCACCCCTTAGAATCATCATGAACGACTGTCGTAGTCTTCCCTCGCGACATCGTGGGTCTTCTCGAACTAGGTAGTCATTAACCTACAGTTCGAGCCATGTCGGGAGTGCTAGTAGGTTGTGGCAGGGTTGTTGTCCACACACCCCCTCAACGTCTCTGGTAGTCGTGCGTGACCCCTCTACACCACATGTGAGTTTGGTCGACAAACTATCGTCAACCTACATCATCAATGAATCAAGTCAGAATAACGCCTATAATCATAACATCTAATCAGATGCACATATATCATATATAGAACAATCAAACCCCAATAGTCCACTCCCTGACTCGATCCAGATTCCAAGGGGTTTCATCGATGCCTCTGCATCCTCGAGGTCCAAAATCCTGCACACTCAGGAAAACCGAGTCAATAGCACCTATCTGTGTCAATACAGCAAAGTAACATGTCATCAATCCATAACGCCTCATAATCATAAGCAAATTCCCAATAGTATATTAATCTGGATCACTTGCATGCAAGTGTCCTCAAAGAATAAGTTCACTTAGTGCGAGCAAGAGTGGGATGTTACATACACCCCCTCTTGTTCTAAACTTCATCCTAAAGTTTCACAGTATATAAGTGCTGAAATAATGTGTATCACAATATTATAAGTCTATCTATCCACCAAAAATGGAAATTGTTGACGCATTTCATATGCGTCCTTCATGGTCGTTGGTTTCAGACTATAGTTGTCCCACTAGACCTTGAACTCATCTACTGTTCAATGTCGTAGCTATCGAATGCAATGATCTAGGATGTGTATCGACTGAGCCATTAGCGCACCCTCATCCGACACCCGCAAGGTGCTCAAATCAAAACATGTGTAGGATCACTAATCATAATGTCTCAAACAGAGACATGAAATACATCATGCATACGCCTCAAGAATCAGGCAAGGCTAGTAATTAGGCCACATGCCTCTCTTTTCCACAATCTCGTAGGATCCCACGAACCTAGGAGATAGTTTAGCCCCTTTTTCCAAACTTGATCAAACTCTTATGCGGTTTCAGCCGCAATAATACTCGATCACCACATCGTAAATACGGTCGACACGACGTGCATCGTCATAACTCTTCTGTCGATCCTGTGCTTCCTTGATCCTTTGTCTTAAAGTTTTCATTTATTCTTCCAATTCTTGGATCACTTCCGGTCCCACCTGGACCCTATCCTCAAGACGATCCCAACTCAAAGGCACCCGACACGGTCGCCCGTAAAGAAACTTGAAAGGTGCCATCTTAATGGTGCTTTGGTAACTATTGTTATAAGTGAATTCTACCGGTGGCAAGAATTCTTCCCAATTCTTCTGTTGGTCCATCACGTACATGCACAACATGTCTTCCAAGGTCTGGTTCGTTCAGTCGGTATTCCTATCAGTCTCTGGGTGATACACAGTACTAAATTTAAGTCAGGTTCCCAAGGCCTCTTGGAAACTAGTCCAAAATCGTCCAGTAAACACCGATCCTCAATCAGATATAATTGTCTTAGGTATGCCATGCAGCCTTACAATCTCACTAATGAAAATTCTAGCTATGTCAGATGCCTGGTACGTCGTGTGCATATGAATAAAATGAGAACTCTTCGTCAGAGTTTCGACTACCACAAAATCGAGTCGCATCTCCTTGCCATTAGTGGCAATTCAACAATGAAATCCATCGAAATGACCTCCCATTCGATTCCAGAATAACGTGTGGCTGTAGTAATCCTGTTGGATGTCTATGTTCAGCCTTTACCTGCTGACATTCTAGACATCTGGCCTCATAGTTGACTATGCCTGCCTCCATTCATTTTCAGAAGAATAAAAGTTTAAGGTCTGCCCTCCTCTTTGTGACTCCCAAGTGAGCCATGTACACCGCTCTGTGAGCCTCATTTAGGATCAAACTCCTCAACTCATCATTCGGTGGTACGTAATTTCAATTTTTAAATCTCAATAATCCATCGTTTTCAAACGTAAGTCCCTCAAATCTTGGTACCATCATTGTGTTTTGTCCAATAAAATCCTTGACCTCTTGTACCAGTCATCGTCGAGCTTTAAAGTTAGAATCTTTTCACATAGATTTGTATGAAGAGGCAATAACGAAAATGTGTGAGGTCTCTGACTCAATGCATCTGCCACTCAGTTCACTGTTCCTTTTATGTAAGTAATCTCGAAATCTCTCTCGCTAAGCAATTCTGACCAACATCGTTGTCGCACGTTCAGGTCGTTTTGCGTAAACATGTGTTGTAGTCCATAGTGGTCCGTTTTTAGTTCAAATTTTCGTCCAACAAGGTAGTGCCTCCAAACCTTCAAGGCATATACAATTGCTAAGAACTCCAAATCATGCATCGCATAGTTCTCCTCATGCCTTTTCAATTTCCTCTAGATGTAAGTAATCACTCAACCATCTGGCATCAAGACTCTGCCTAAGCCTTCCTTGGATACATCAGTGCATAGCAAGAAGTCCACATCCATGTCAGGGACCTTTAGTATCGGTGTCATTGTCAACAACTCCTTGAGCCTCCGAAATGATTCCGTGCATTTCTTGGTCCAAATAAACTTCTTGTTCTTCTTCTGCAATTCCGTGACCGGATTTGCTATCTTCGAGAATCCCTCAGAAAACCGTCGATAGTATCCTTTTAAACCCATGAATCTACGCACTTCCGGGACATTCATCAGCGCATGCCATTCCATAATAGCATCAACCTTTGTTGGATCCATGACGATACCTTTGTTGAAGATGACATGCCCTAAGTAGTGAATCTTTGATTGGTAGAACGAGAATTTGTACAATTCCTCATATAATTTGTGCTCTAGCAAACACTGTAGTACCAAGTGCAAGTGCTCATCATGCTCCTCTGTCGTCTGAGAGTAAGTCAAAATATCATCAATGAATACTTGGACGAACTAGTCCAAGTACTCGCGGAACACCCTCTTCATCAAACTCATAAATACCCCTGGGGCATTTGTCAGTCCAAACGGTAAAACAATAAACTCATAATGTCCAAACCTCATCTTAAAGGCAGTCTTAGGGATGCCATCGTCTTGATCTGTAACAGGTGATAGCCTGATCGCAAATCGATCTTGGAAAACACCATCGCACCCATCATCTGATCAAATAGATCATCAATCCTTGGCAATGGATATTGATTCTTGATCGTTTCCTTATTCAGTGACGGTAGTCAATGCAGAGTCTCCACGACCCATCCTTATTTCGTATGAAAATAACAAGTGCACCCCACGATTGACACACTCGGACGTATAAGTCTCAGGTCTAACAACTCCTTCAGTTGCATTCTCAACTCCTGTAACTCCAGGGTTGACATACGATAAGGTGTTCTTTCTATTGGTTTAGTCCCCGTTTTTAGGTCTATGGTAAACTCCAATTCCCTCTCCGACGAAATCCCAGGTAACTCCTTCGGAATGACATCTGCAAACTCTCTCACCATTGGTAGGTGTTATAGACCTTCCGCTACTCCTTTTTTATTTAATGCAAGGATTGCATAAGGCTTACATCCCTTGCACAATCTCTTTCATAACTGCAAGGAAGAGATAAACCTCAGGGAAACTCCCTGGTTCCGACCTACAGTCACGCGTCTCTGTCCCTCATCATCGACCAAGCTCAACCGTTTTGTATTACAATTGAGTATTTCCTCATGCGATTCCAACCAGTCCATGCCGATCACAATGTCATAAGATCCTAAGTTCATGACATACAGGTTAGCCCTGGTGACAAACACTCCTAGGTTAAGGGTACATCCCGTAACCTTTCTTCCAACCTTTTGTCTGGCTCCCGAATCCATCTCTACAAAGCTAAACTCAACCTATTCGATTTCCTTAACCTTAATCCCTTTAGTGATGCACCAGAGATGAAACTCTCGGTAGCACCGGGATCTATCAAATCTAAGGGTCTGCTCAGCGATGGTACCCGATGTCTCGAGCACAGTCGATTGGTGCTCTGCCTGGCGGTCATTCACCACTGCATGAATCAGATGGGACTTGCCCAAAACTCCCACAGTAGTGGTTCCGACTGATCCAGATTCTCCGACCCTTTCCTCTGGGTAGTAATGTTGGTAATGTGGATCCCCACAGTCCAACACGCTTTCTTCGGTCTAGTATTCCTGGTACCCGAAGTAGAAGTTGAATTCTAACAATAAGGCCAAACTTGAACTTCTTGACCTTAAGTTTCTGGGTAATTTGGTGCAGAGCATACCAAAGAAGCTCCAAATGGGTCTCGTACTTGGGCACCATGCAGTTGCCTTGTCGCAAGGCATCAAACTCGTTGAGTTGATGCTCAACGAATTCCTCAAAAAGATACCTATCCTGGAACCGTTCCTCAAACAGTTCCCATGACGCATCATCGACGGCCATGTTCAAATGTAGCAGGAGCGTCTTCTTCCACAGAAGAGCGCTCCCCTTCAGTTGAAATACCACCATGTGAACCTTCATGTCAGAGGTCATAATCGTGAATCATGAAGCACAACGCCTTGTTCTACAACCGTGCCTCAATGACACAGTCATCCGTGATACTCGTGGACTTGAGAACTCAACTCTCTCGAGTTCTCGGTGGGATGCTAACGGTATTGTCCAGGGCGCGTTATGGACCCTTAGGGGTACAGGTGTCGTAGCCTCATCTTAGTACCAATGGTGAATCAAGGAACCTTTTAACATTACTTGGAAGGGCCTTGTCAGACCATCATCATCCCTTACAACAAGCGAATCTAGCCCAAGGACTTGCTCTTCTCCTTCGGGGTTCAACTCCGAGGGTGCAGGAACTTATGGAGGCATCGCACCTCCTTCCATGACACCACGTTGTGAACCTCTGAGGCATCCTCTAAAAGAAATCCCCACATGGACACGTTAAGGTTTTTAATTAACGCAAGGGTTAATACTCACGAATTTACTACAGTGGAAAGCCTGGCGATCCACAGTTGCAGGGTTGAACTTTCTCTGATACCATATGTAACAACCTCGTTGTTATGACTACAAGCGAAAAAGAAAGTGCAAAATTCTTTTTTTGGGTAGGAAGGAAAAGACGACAACAGTTGAACCACACAACCTAACGACGAACACACGAGCAGTAGAAATACCACGATTGGTGCAGCCCAATGCATCATATATCCCAATGCAGGTAATAAATAATGACAACGCATTCAACGCAGGTAATAAATAAATGCAAACACATTCAATACGCAGGTAAACAACCACGAATTTCAGTCTTAAGAAAGGCCAACATCGCCAGGTATAACCATTAGTTGTCCAATAAAAAAAAAGTTTGTTGTCTATATAAATAAAATAATTTAGTTGTCTATTTGGTTAGCTCCGTAGTCACACGACATGTTTCAATTGCTGTAAATAAATATCAATTCGACAGTCACTCTTACATGTAAAAAAAATTGATGTTAATGAATATTAAGTTAGCTATCCATTCATAATTTTAAGGTATATTAAATCGCTTCTCTGATATTTAAATTGACAGAGAGTTTACCAATCAAAAGTGGGGTGAATTGTGGAGTAAGGCTGGACTTGAAGCCAATAAAATTGAGGAGCAGAAGCGGTCAAAAAAATGAGAATCACAGAGTTAATCATTCCAAGATACACCGAGTTGATCAATTGAGGAAAGGCAGAGAAAAATGCAAGGATCAATTTATGAGAAAAATGAAAAGGATCAACTCATCAAACGCATAGATCAATCATTAAAAACACAGAGGAATAATTCATTAAAAAAATTAATAGGACCATCTCATTAAACACCGAGATCATCCATTAAAATGCAAAGGATCAATCATGAAAAACACAGATTTAAATTGCTAGGGGAGGTAAATAAAACACAAAGTTACTTCGCCAGGAATGCATCAAAACACATAGGTCACACGTAGTCTCACATAAAATGTAGTCCAAGGCGATCAACACATAGCAAAGAAGGTAATAAAACGCAGAGATTACTAAACACAGTTTTAAGACGCCGAGAACATTTAGGGTGCAGAGGTGATATAACAAGTAGAGACCATGGAAAAGGCGGAGATCAAAACACAGAGATAAGAAGGGGTATATAGCTAGGCCAACACATCCTTTTCTCATCATCCATGCATAGAAAATAAGGACATTAGAATATATAGGTCGGTGTGCACCGAAGTGACGACCGTCGATTCAGATCCTAGTCAAATTCTCAGGCGTGGACTGACGAACTAGGGATGAGGATGAAAAGAACAACTCTTCAAAACAATCAACCAAACAAAAGGAAAATCACAACATGCAGGGACTGAATGTCAGGGGAAACAAGTCAAGCAGCGGGCTTAAGGCTATGGGGAATTTAAGTTCTCGACTGAAATGCTAAGTCAAACATTTTCTTTACCTAATTAAAAATATATAATTGAAAGCATGAGGTATAATAAGAATATACCATGTGTTAGCGTCAGAAGTCACTCTTGGATTGCTTGCAGGAGCAGAGCCCAATGCCCATCAGTTTTATGTCACGATAGTTTTTAATGGGTGATCAAATGGGTAGAGACTTGGGGAGATATCACTCAAACTCAGGGACTGGGTTTGGTATGTAAGGAACAAAGGAGGTCTTGATCTAACTTCAGTCAGTGAGCCGATTAAAAGATGAGCAGGTGGAAGACTTGGGAGAGGAGTGAGCAAACTACCTCAGGCAACAGGCCTTTCAGCAGTTTGTAGAGGAAAAAGTCTGAATGCAAGATCCTATTGGTTCAGGGCTTCGAGAAACTGAAAGGGAGACTTGACTGGATCCTCCAATTCCAAGTCGTTCAGTGCTAAGAAAATCACAGGAATAGATTAGAACAATGCAACTGCCACAGTGATCCAACCTACATCATCCTATAACAGCTACAACTCGACTGGATCCTCCAATTCTGAGATGCTCTAACACAGTGTAAACAAAGACGTGAAAGAAACTGACATTCATAAGGCAAGAAGTCTCAAGAGTCCATGCATAACCAGAACAACAATGCTTCATTAAAGTTTTACAACTGGGAGCCTTGCTCAACCATCGATCATTACAAAATACAAAGACTGAGTCTATATACTCATAAAAATTCACCTAACAAAGACGTGCTCAGTCATCCAAGGCTTGTTGTCCCTTCAGCCAAATTTGGACGAATATTTTTCGTCAGGCGCCACCTTAACTGCGCATGGCTCCTGCAAGGGGAGTAGCTGAGCCATTAAGTGCTGAGTTAGCATGTGCAGACCTCTCTGGCTAGTCGAGGACTTTGGCATGGCTTCTTTGGAAAAATTGGTACACAAGACCCTCAAGGGCAGACAGCTTGCCAGATCCTCCATACCTTACACTTAATGAGTGAGGAGAGGTTTCAACCACCCCCTCTCACCTTCATTTACTCCAAGCGAAGAACGAGATTGAGGTCAGATCCGATGGCACCTAGAGATCGCGATGATCCCCTCTGTGACTGAACTCGATGCCTTTGGCCCCTCTTGCGTAGCCCCTTTTATTTTCCAAGTGACCACGGGCTGTGACCCTGCGTTTATTCTCAAAAATTCTTTTGGCATTCGCGAATGGGAAGGGGATGATCCTTGCTCCTCATAATCTCTATGAGAAAAACGTCGAGATGGCTTAATTTGGCACCACACATCCCTCTCAGATCTAATGGTCCTGAACTCACTCGACGATATTGTGGGCCCGAGCCCTGGATGCTCCTGGCACTTCGCGCTTCGGGGATATGAAGGAGCTTCTCCTTGTGCGTCGGAGTCGCGATGGGTGAAAAGGAGAGGAGCCTAATCATGCACCATGTGTTCCTTTTGGATGGACGACTGAGACTGCTCCGTGATACTGTGGGCCAGACTTTGGTCTCTTTCGGTGCTTTCGGGGTTCGGGGTTTTGAGATGTAGAATGACATGGAACCTTCACCCTTCGAACTCCTGAATGTTGAAATGCCGTTGCGATTAGATCTCGCGCCACGCGTCCTTTGGTGGATGACTGCTATCTTTTCCTGCATGCAATATAGGCGCTATCCATCGCGCTAATCTCGGTGCAACTCTGCTAATCGTGATTTCCCATCGACCGTCAATCTACTCCTATGGATGAATCTGGATCGTCGATGACATAATTTCGCCCGCTTACTTTCTTGGAAGCCTAAAACGGGATTTTTCCTTGCTACGCTTGGGCGCTTCTCATGCAACTTGCAGACCTGAATACTCTTGTCCCCAAGAAAAGAATTTTTACTAACATTAGGCTCCATGGGGGATAGAGTCATCCCTGTGATGCTCTAAGGACTCATTTTGCAGTTTCGGTGCCTTTATGTTGGGCTATGGGGTCATTTATTTAAAACTTAAAGACGGAAAGAAAAAGAATATTTACAACCACGAAAAAGCCATGTGCGGCTCAAGAGAAAAATCTTTTTAGGAAATGCCCATTCATAGGGCCATTGAAAGCTTCTCAATCTTTCAAATCCCGTAACCTGTAGGTATTATTCGAGAATACTTCAGAGACTTTGAAAGGCCCAATGCATAGGGCTTCGAATTTTCCGTGTTTGCCTTTATCTTGTTTAGGAGCGTCCCACTTCAGTACCAGGTCTCCTATCCGAAACTCTTCCTTCTTGGCCTTCTTATCAAAAACCTGCTTGATCCTTTCCTGATGGTCCCGAATTCTGCCCATTACCTGCTCCCTGGTCTGCTGGACCTCCACTAGCTGATGAATCCTTCTGATCATGTCATCAGGCTCTTCTTGATGATCCTGGAGGAATTTCACTACAGGAATGGCTAAATGAGAAGGGAAAACAACCTCTACTCCATAGACTAATTGGAAAGGAGAGACGTTGATAGATCTCTTCGTAGCCACTTGATCGACCCATAGAGAAAACTTCAATCTTGAATGCCAAGCCTTCTTGTTGTCTTCCAACAATCTTTTGATGATCCTTATCAGGCTTTTGTTGGAGGACTCCGCTAAACCATTGCCCTGGGGATAGTATGGGGTGGAGTGAATCAGTTTGATCCTGAATTTCTCACAGAACTTGGCTAACGGCTCAGCCCTGAAAGAGGCTACGTTATCAGTGACAATCTTACTTGGGCAGCCGAATCTTATGATGAGGTCCTCCAGGAATCCAATGATTACCTTGTGGGAAGCATTCCTGGTGGGGATAGCTTCAATCCACTTGGTAAAGAAATCTGTAGCAGTCAGGATCCATCTGTGATGCCCACTAGAAGTGGGGTGAATTTTTCCAATGAAATCTAGGCCCCATTGTTGGAAAGGTCCTGAAACAACCACAGGATTTAACGACAAAGACTTGAGTTGTTGTTTTCCTGCAAATCTTTGACATTTGGTGCAAGCTCTGACCCTTCTGCAGACATCAGTGAATACGGTGGGCCAGTAGTATCCAGCCTTGAGGATTTTGTAGGCTGTGGTTTTCCAGAAATGATGCCCTCCACATAGGTTGTCGTGAAATTCAACCATGATCCTATCAGCCTCTTGTGGATCTACACATTTCAAAAGCAACCCTAGGGGGTCTTTCCAATAAAGAACTTGATCTATATGCTTTGAGCTTCAGAGCTTTGAGCTTCATAGCTTTTGCCTTGTTTCTTTGCAAGCTGTCTAGAGGCCGCAACTCTTGCAGAAAATATATGACATCCTTATACCAGGGACATCGAGCTAATGGGGGCTCCCTTTTAGGGTCTATAGATGATTTTTTACTACAGGACATAGATTCTAAATGCCTTGAGAGCCTTTACCAGGGCGTAGGCCTACTTCTCCATAGTGTCATACCTGACTTCGACATCCCTCAATGCTCGGCTGAAATAGGCAACAGGCTGCTCTAGCCCAATCTTGTTTGTCTGTAATAAAACAGCGGCCACCGTGTCAGGTGAGGCAAAGGAGAAAATAATGAAATCCTTTGAGTAATTGGTACTGATAAGCACTGGGGCTTTAGACAGGGCCTTCTTTATTTTCTCAAAGGAATTTCACGATTCAGAAGTCCACTTCACTTCACTTCCTTTCCTTAACATGTTTGTTATAAGTTTTACCTCCTCAACAAAGTTAGGCACAAACCTCCTCAGAAAATTAATCTTACCAAGGAAAGATTGGACCTCCTTCTTGGACCTCAGGATTGATAAGGCTTGTATTGCCTCAACTCTGCTAGGATCAATCCTGACTCCTTTCGTTGATACTATGTGGCCTAGTAACTTTCCCTCCTGCATGGCGAACATAGATTTCTTGGGATTCAATGAAATTCCAAAACTCCTGCATTTCAGTAAATCTTCCTGAGATGGCAACAGTGTTCTTTATCAAATTTTGAAAATACTGTGATGTCATCCAGATAGGTGACCACAAATTTATCCTTTTCCCCAACGAAAGCTATGTCCATGGCACGCTGGAAAGTTGCCCCTGCATTCATCAATCCAAAAGGCATCTTGGCATATATGAATGTGCCCCATGGAGTGGTAAATGTCGTATTTTCCCTGTCCTCAGGCAGAACAGAGACTTGATTGTAGCCAGAGAAACCATCGATCATGGACATCCTGGATGTTCCTATCACCCTATGCAGTATATGTTCCATCTTTGGTAAGGGGTAGTTATCCTTTCGTGAGCTCCTGTTCAGGTTTATGAAGTCTACACAGAGCCTAATTTCTCCATTCTTTTTCCTTACTAGTACCAAGTTGGCCACCCACTCTGAATATCTCAATGGTACGATGATCTGGGCCTGTAGCAGCTTCTTCACTTCCCTCTCCATAATAGGCAACAACATAGGATTGATCTATCTTAGATTCTGCCTAAATGGCTTGGCCTCCCCTTTCAATGGGATTTTATGCTCGATGACAGAAGTGTCATATGTTTTGAGGTCTTCGTAGGTCCAGGTGAAAACATCAGCAAATTCCCTCAAAATTCCAATGTATTCATACCTCTTCTCCTTTGTCAAACTTCTTGACAATTTGACAAACTTGGGCTCACTCTCGGTGCCAATGTTGCACTGAATAGTACGAGCATCATCCTCCGAGATTTTCCCTTTTAATGACACATCATTTCTATCAAAAATCCTTTCCAAAGGAACCAGACCCATTGGAATATGGTTGTTGGGGAGCTGGACAATGTTACGCTCTGCTATTTTACTTAGAAACTTACCCCCATCAAACTCTTCTTCAGAGATAGAGTCTTGGTCGATATGCATCTCTGAAAATTCTTCGATAGTCTCTAAGAATTTCTTTATCTCAAGATCATCCTCGAATACCTTCCAATGTTTGACGTTGTCAAGTATGGAGGGCATGTATTTTACTTCCACATCATATCTAAATTTGGGCAGTAAGGGTACGTTGAAATTGCTTGTTGATGTAGCCAAGGAATCTGCCACTGTGTTCTTCTCTCTTGGGACAAAAGAGATATTTAATGCTAAGAAGAAACTGTCAATTATATCCCATACCTCATTTATGTAGCTTCTGAGTCAAGGATGCTTAGCCTGATAAGCGTTTCTAATCTGCTGGACCACCAACTCTGCATCTCTGAACACTACTACTTTCTGAATTCCCATTTCCCTTGTGGCTCTTAATCCTAGGACAAGAGATTCATACTCTGCCACATTGTTGGTAGCTTCAAATTCTAGTTTGTATGACAAAGATAGTTTCCTGAGCAGGCGACACAAAAAACACCCCGGCTCCAGTGCCTTCCTTAGAAAAGGCTCCATCGAAGAACATTATCCAGACGGGGGTGATGAAGAGAGGAAATTTATGGGAAGTGGTGGGTGTCTTTATGAGTTTTAGAGGAGGCTCGGGAGCATTAGTGAGTTGTAGTACACTGGAACCTAAATCAGTGTCCAAGGCAAAAATGGGATGGTTGGTAGGGTTGGCCTCATCACTGATTATATAAGCCAGTTGGGCTTCCCTGTATAGCCTCCTATGTTCCCCTCCAAACACTAGGATAGTAGCATATGTGAGGTCCATCTGCAAAGTTCCCCCTAGTATTTTTATCCAATATCTTGATAAAACATACCAAACTTGCGGGGGACATCAGCCACTACAATATCCATGACCACACTTTTCATGGGCAACTGAAACAAGGTCACGACCAAGTCTTTGATAACTCCTAGACATTGAACTTTTCTAGAGTCAAAGGAATAGAGGTCATGATAGGCTCGGGTGACTTCTAACCCTAACTCTTCCATGGTAGTTTTGGGCATGAGGTTGTGAGAAGCCCCTGAATCCATCAAGAAGTTGTGCAGTACCTTGTCATGTATGTTCAAGGAAGTGTAGAAGGGAGGGGATGAGTCATTCCTATATTCTACCATAGGACCTAGAATAACTACATGCTTTTCATCTTGCAGATTGATGGAGTCTGTGGGAAGGCATGAGACTTCAGACTGTAAAAGATCAGAGAAGCGTTTCTTGAACCCTTCATGTTTAATCAATTCGGTCAGGGGCACAGGGATTCTAATCTTTTGAATTTCATGCTCGAAATTAAAAGAAGATGTAAGCTTTAGGATTTCTCTTATTTCAGGAACATGACTCTAGAATATGGGAGAGAGGGGTTGGGCCTTCTTACCTTTGTGACTGTCTGCTACCTCATTAGCAGGTTTCTCTGTTCTAGTGGATTGCTCAGGAACATCAGGTGCTACTATCCCTTTCTTGGAACACAGATCATACCTACCTTGGCTACCACTAGCCTTGTCTCCCTTGCTCATTTCATTTAGCTGACTGTCCATGAGAGACTCCTCGTATGCTGATTGAGTGAGATGAGGAAAAGGAGGAGTGTCCCTAAAGAAATGGATTTCAGGATCAAGCTCATCTATTTCCCCTTCTTCCCCCTCGGCCACAAAATTGTTTTGAAAAGGGGCCTGAATTTTCTGATCTTCTCTGTCTCTTCGCCTCTTTCTTTGCACAGTCGGGGGAGTAATATTGTTTGGCCTCCTGAAAATTTCTTTGTTTTCGGAGTTTTTAGGGCCCTTGTATGATTACCTCCCCTCCACCTTCATTCTCTCCATCTCTGCAGACAGAGACTTCACCATCTTGGTCAGTTCATCCACTTGAAGGTGGGGCACCGATGGGGCAGAAGTTGAGGTTTCCGATCTTCCCTTTTTTCTGTCTGCATCGACCTTGTTCCTCAGTCTATCAGCTGCTAATACATTGGATTCCACTTCTATGGCCGCATATTGCATTTGAGCTAAGGAGGTGGCTCTTCTTTCTCTCAATAAAAGACAGAAATCAGGGCCAAACGCGCTAGCATAAGAAATCTTGGCCGAGGCTTCTGACGGTTTTTTTTCAGCAGGAATTTTATTATACATCTTATTGAATCTTTTGGAGAAGTCAGAGACAGACTCTCCTTCCATATTCTTCAAAGACCTGAACTCTGTCATGTGATACATGAAATCCTTCCTATCTCCCCACTGCCTTAGGAAAGCACCATCTAGAGCTTCAATTCCAGCAATAGATCTGGGGGTCAATCCTCTAAACCACTTCCTCGCTTCACCATCCAGGCTCTGGACGAAGACTCTCATCCAGACATCTTCATTTTCAATGTTCAGGTTGTCTACATAAATGTAGAAAGCAGCCAGGTGCTCTTCTGCAGTTATGTCTCCTTCTCTAGTGAACTTGGGCATATACTTCAAGTAATCTCCAACAGGGAGAGGATTCATAGGATGGGGTAGGATTAAGGGAGCATATCTGGCAGCGACTATGGTGTCCATTCTATTTAGAGGGGTATTAGCACCAACCATAGAAATATTAGGTGGAGGAGAATTTGGAGGAGAAGGAGTTCGCGAAGGGGATACTAGGAATGAGTCTCGAAGTGGAATGGGAAATAAAAGGGAATTTAAAGAGAAGGCCAACGAGTTCAAATTAGGAGATTCTCCTCTTTCTGCAGGAGTGGTAACAGTAACAAGAGGAGGAGAGGAAAATATAGGAGTAGGGAAATATTTTGCGGTCCTAGGTCTATGCCAAAGTACATCTTTAGAGGAGAGGGGAGTGACAAGGGTTTCTGCCTCCAATCCCAAACCAGGAGGGGAAAACTCAGCAGGAACACTCCTGAAATTCAGGAAACGGGAAACCTCAGAAAGAGGTCTATTAAGAAACTGAGGAGGAGAAAATGGAGTTCCTACAGAAGGAGATGGCGGATTACCTGGTTCGGCGGTGGAAGCTTCTTCTTCAGAGGCATTTCCTTTTCTGAGAACCACCTCCGGATCAGTTTTAGGTGTAGATAGAGGCAGTTGAGAATGGGACCACTTGTGTCTACCTCTGAAAGCCACAATTAACATGGCAGGTTTTCCACAGTGGAGTCGTCACAATGGAGTCACCAGGTGCACAGTAGCAAACTTCAAAGGCTCTGATACCTGATGCACCTTCAGAATCACAGGCTCAATGTCGTTCAATATCGGGGAAAATATTCAACTTCGTCCCCGGCAACAGTGCCAGAAATGTTAGCATCAGAAGTCACTCTTGGATTGCTTGCAGGAGCAGATCCCAACTCCCATCAGTTTTATTCTCAAAAATGCTTTCGGCGTTCGTGAATGGGAAGGGGCTGATCCTTTCTCCTCATAATTGCAATGAGAGAAACACCGATATGGCTTAAGTTGGCACCACGCGTCCCTCTCAGATATTACGGTCCTGAACTCACTTGGCGATATTGTAGGCCCGGGTCCTGGATGCTCCTGGAACTTCGCGCTTCGGGGATATGAAGGAGCTTCTCCTTGTGCGTCGGAGTCACGATGGGCGAAAAGGCAAGGAGCCTAATCGCGCACCACGTGTTCCTTTTGGATGGACGACTGAGACTGCTCCGTGATACTGCCAGCCCGACTTTCGGCGCTTTCGGGGTTCGGGGTTTCGAGATGTAGAATGACATGGAACCTTCACCCTTCGAACTCCCAAATGCCGAAATGTTGCTGCGATTAGATCTCACGCCACGCATCCTATGGTGAACGACTGCTATCTTTTCCCACATGCAATATAGGCATTATCCATCGTGCTAATCTCGGCACAACTCTGCTAATCGTGATTTCCCGCCAACTGTCGATCTGTTCCTATGGATGAATCTGGATCGTTGATGACATAATTTCGCCCGCTTACTTGCTTGGAAGCCTGAAACGAGATTTTTCCGTGCTGAGCTTGGGCGCTTCATGTGCAACTTGCAGACCTGAATACTCTTGTGCCCAAGACAAGAATTGTTACTAACACCATGGAGAGTCAAGTAAGCGTATCGTAGCCCAAGTCATCCGCTCTGAGTCGTTGTCCTGCGTGCTCCATTCACTTCCCTCTTGTCAACCGATGAGACTTCACCGGTACCTCCCAACCAATGCTAGGGGTACTCTTCTTCTCCCTTAGCCCCCCGAGCCGCAAAGGGGCCACGCACCCTAAACCAAAGAACAACTATCTCCTAGCTCGCCTCGCAAGGCCGAGCTACCACTCCTCACCGAGATGGGTATCCCAACTCCCACAAGCTAAGTCATTCAAGTCTAAAATTCTGCAACGTAACGTTGCGCATAACAGAGGAGATCTATCATCCTCCTCCTCCCTCCTTTATATAGAGTTTCCAAGTCATTTACTTTCCCCAAATCCCATTTAATTTATTGTTCAATAATTTAATTCATAAAAATCCTCCCCGTACACGTGTCACCCATCGTCATCATTGAACCATAAATTAATTTCATTAATTAACTAATTACTCCTATTTCCCTCACCCACCTAAAAGCATTCATAGAATCGCTCCTAGGTGTCCCCAAATTCCCTTACACATTTTAATGACTTACCCCCTTACTACTTCACTAGTTGAGTTCAATTTAGAAAGTTCTTAAATGAAAAATACCTTACTAAGTTAGTCTTTATGCATTTTCCTTATGTTTCCCTTTCTCTTTATGTTTCCCACTTTTTCCCAGTTTCCTAATTCTTTTAAAATTTCCCTCTTTCCCTTTTCATTTAAAACTCAAATTAGCAAGTGTATAAAATTACCTTTTTCCCCTTTTCTTTTTAATTAATAAATTTTTTATTAGCATATGTAACAAAACAATTATTTCCCTTTTTCTCTCTTTTTAAATTTTATCCCCCAAAAGTTTTTTTTTTATAAATTAATTGAATCACTTACCCCCTTCTCCTCACATGATTAATGATGATTATTATTATTTTTTATTTATTTTTACTTTCATTTTTATATAAATATATAATTTTTTTTATCACAAGTATCACTTACCTAGATTTTAATTTTCGAGGTTGGGCAACATTTTATTAGAGAAATTGTTTTTAAATCTTTCTTATCATGTCATTTGTTCTAAGGCCATCTAGGTTTATTCATTTATTATTTAACAACGCGACATGCCCTTCAGGACGCACTAGGTGCTCAAAGGATGCCACTCGCCTCATTTTGTTTCCCTTGCGCGACATGCCCTTCAGGACGCACTACGTGCTCCAAGGGTGACACTTGCCTCTTTCTGTTTTTCTTGTGCGACGTGCCCTTCAGGATGCACTACATGCTCCAACGGTGCCACTCACCTCTTGACTGACTTGGTAGACATAAAAAACCTCTAGAGTCAATACTCTGCTAGATGATCTTGTGAGAGACTAAGGGCCTCTAAGGAATAAGGCCCCTGCATTATTGCGCGCCCCTTAAAATCTTCATGAGTGATTGTTGCAGTCTGCCCTCACGACATCGTGGGTCTTCTCTAAATAGATAGTCATTAACCTACAGTTCAAGCCACGACGGGAGTGCTAGTAGGATGTGGTAGGGAAGTTGTCCAAACCTCTCCCTCAATGTCTCTAGTAGTCATGTGTGACCCCTCTACTCCACATGTGAGTTTGGTCGACAAGCTATCGTTAGCCTGCATCATCAACAAATCAAGTCAGAATAACAACCATAATCATAACATCTAATCAGATGCACATATGTCATATATAGAACAATCAAACTCGAATATTCCACTCCATGACTCAATCCGGAGTCCAAGGGGTTTCATCGATGCCTCTGCATCCTCAAGGTCCAAAATCCTGCACACTTAGGAAAACCGAGTCAATAGCACATGTCTGTGTCAATACAGAAAAGTAACATGCCATCAATCCATAACGCCTCATAATCACAAACAAATGCCCAATAGTATAATAATCCAGATCACTTGCACGCAAGTGTCTTCAAAGAATAAGTTCTCTCAGTGCGAGCAAGAGCGGGATGTTAAAAAAAAGAAGAATAGTTTATCAATGACTAGTTTATTACTATAACAATTTTTTAACAAACATGCGTTCTAGTAAAGGTATAATTCCAAAGATTGTCCATGTAGGATGTTTAAAAGTGTATATATAACTATATATATAAAAAAATTAGCATTGTAACCACATAGAAAATAATTTTTTTGACCATTTTATCGATGAGGGTTCACTTGTTCACTTATTGCTTGTGAGATACATAGTTATTACTCAAATGAGTTCTAATGGACTTGCCTTCATTATATCGACACAACTATCACAAACTCAATGTGTATATACATATTTGTATAATTTTTATATTTATTAATAGGAAAGTTGATGAGACTATTATCATTGCATGGACAGGCCATCAAAATCCAAAGAAAAAATGGCAAGCCATCAACATCAAACCCTTTTGCAAGAAGCATGGTTCATTAAAGGTAGTTTTCAAGCCAATTCCCATCCCATTCTTGGTGAGCTTAATTCATATGATTCTTTCTCTCTTGCAATATGGAGTGTGCTCTTCAATACTAAATGCATGTGTTGAATCATCAACCTTGAAAGAGGAATAAGCAAACCATGACCATGGAATTAAGGTTAAAGTTGAGATGAATATTTTTATTAGGAAATATCTTATATTGATGTATGTGAAGTGAAAGTGTCTTGAGGTTGCACTATTTGACAAAATGTTTGAAAGAAACTGTAACATCCTCGATTTTAATCCTCACAAATGGTAATGTAATTGTATAAATGTGAATTAGGCTAGTGAATTGATATGATTGGGGAAAATAATCCATATTGATTAATATGGATGAGGGATGAATTGTATATTGTGAACATTGAAACGATCAATTAAAGTAGTAATCGATGGATGCAATACAAGAGGGATGAAAATGATGGGGGCTATGATTCCACAAGAGAGAGGGGGGTCCAAGGGGGATTTTATTCATAGGTATTAATCCAACCCACATTCAAAATTTATTATCATCATGTAAACCTTTTATTTTGTTGTTGAGTGTTCCCAAGGAAATCATTAAACTCATGTAATAGGGTGGGTGTAAGGTATTCCTTAGTTATTGGGGTGCATGGAGTTGAAGTACAATCATCTTTGGGAGAGTGAGAGTCAAGCAAGTAAGGGAGAAGAAGGAAATTCATATGGAAAAAGGGGACAATTTTTTCATGTAGGTTTTGGACAGTAAAGGAATAGTTGAGTGTTGGAAAGAGCACCAACCATGATATGTTTGAAGGTAGTCATTGTTTGGTTGTGTGTTGTGTTGGAATGAGGCTCGTGTGCTTGTAAAACAAGTGTTAAGCTTGTAGTGCATTTCTCTTTTAGGGAATGGCTCGAGAGCCTTGTGAAGGATGATGTGAGCACTCCTGAAACAACTAAGAGTTTTTGAAGTCCCTAGCTAATATATTCCTTTCCAACCAAGTGCACTGGAAGCCCTGATAAAAAAAATGGTTCAACCTGAGGGACTATGAGCAGTGAAGGGGGTACATTCCTTGGGTTGTGCAGTTTGTGGGGAAGAGAGAGTTGATGGATTGGAATTGTTGTAGGAGTAGAGCCTGGGTTTGGGTTGTTGAGTGTGGAGAGTGGACAGCCAAAGGGACAGATCTCCTTGTGGACTCATAGCCTCAGCTCGGGGGTGGCCTATTGCTAATATTTGGAACAACAAATCCTATGGCTGGGAGTTTCATCCTTCATATGCAGCCAGTTGGATTACATTTATAAACATAAAAGTGTTTTGTTTTGTTTATTATGATTATTTTGTTGTATACATGTTTTATTTGAATGTTGGTTATTTGTTGTGTGCTTACTGGATGCATTCACGTTTTTATATATGTTGTTCGATGCATGGCTAAATCAACATGTTGTTTGTGGTAAATTTTATGGGTCTGCTACCCGTTGGTTTCTGGTGTATGTATGGGGCATATTTAAATTCATTTTTAGCAGGCTAAGTTAGTTTTTACAGTGACAAGACTCAGCATGGGTGTTGGGTACATTACAAAGTGGTATCAGAGTTGTAGGTTACAACACCGAGCCTTCAAGGGCCTGCTACAAGACACAAGTTCTTGAGGAAAATTATCTTTTCATTCTTCAGTATGAAAGGTGTATAAAGCACCTGAATGTTGAACTATATTTTATAAGTAGTTTAGTAGTTTTAAGCAACTAGCCTTTGAGCTTTAACTCTCACCAATTGTTTATATGGTGTTTAAATAACAAATTATTGAATTATTTTATGAAATTTAAAGTTCTCACATATAAGATTTTATAAATCCAAATGAGAATAAGTTATGAGAACATGCTACATGTATTGTGCTTGGAGATCCATTGGCTTTTCCTCATAACCAAGGATTTGGACTGAGTTGCTAGAATCAAAGGAACTTTTTTTTGTCGGTCTTGGTATGTAACAAAATGGAAGTTTAACTAGAATTTCTTGAGTGAAATTGATTAATTTCTACTTGACAACATCAGAGGGGAGAAGTTGCAGTTTAACATTGTCTTTCTAGCCATGGAAACCATGTTCCTGTTAACCGCAATGGCCTTGGCACTACAAGGGGAACACCTTCTAGTAGACGTTTTTGCAGAGGTTTTTAGTGTAACAAAATTTGGCAAAATTTTCAAAAAAAACTCTGCTACAACCTCCTCTATTGGATACAGAGGTTTTAGCGAATGTTCTATATAACTAAAAAAAATTGGGCAGGTGGAGGCAGTAGTGGAGGTTTTTTTTTTTTTTTTCCCGGTACGTTTCTTGTCAAAACGAATCGATGAGGTATTGAAATATACGCACAGGTGCGTTAATATACTAAAATGCACCAAAACAGTAATATAATAAAAATGCCCCGAAATTGAATATAATAAAAACATGCCCCAGTGTGTTTATAACTAATGTGCATTGGTTCCCCCTTTTTTTCGTCGTATGTAGAGCATCGATGCTCTTATAATTACTACACACTAGGTTTGCATGCTTCTCTTATGATATACTAGTGTGCTTTAGTATTTGTACGCCCCAATGTGATAAGGTTACAGATAGCACTAATGCGCTTTAGGATTAATGTGTTATGGTGTCGTTAAGTTATAGTTAGCCCCAGTGCAACAACGTTATTTCGAGACCCATTGTGTTTAATATAGAATGTGCCCCATCGCTTCTGTAATAAGTAGATATTGATATGTCAGAAACATTATTTTTAGTATGCATCGATGTGCGTATAATATAGTAAAGGCCATGGTGCGTAAATAATAGTTATCTCTTTAGTATGAATAATAAATATAACACATTGGTACAATAAAAATTTTAGCACCCTGGTTATTATTTCAAACACGAGCACCGTACAATTTTGAAACGATAAATATTATTGTACGTTATATCGTTTACGAAACAGTGCAATTTCCCAATAATACA
>ML829360.1:61806-77222 GCA_009831015.1 Picea engelmannii | reverse complement strand
GTCCTCTTTGCTCGCGAATCTGAAGACAAAAAACCCCCTGCCTACAGCTAACAGAGAGACGCCTCCCTGTATCAGCGGCTCCCAACGATCAATCGTCCAAGCCTCCACCGTTTTGGGGCTAGGCCATAACCCCGTGAACTTTCTGATGAGGGCCTTGTCTGCTAGATGGAGGGCAAGCTTGCAAGGCTCCTCTGGAGATAGCTCCAGAGAAGGGATCTCCTCCATCCTCTTAACAAACTTGGACGGGAGAAAAGGCTTGGATTTGGGTCCTGCCGAGCGGACCAACGCTTTGAATGCTTCCAATCGGGCTTTTCCTCTCTCGCCAATCAGATCTGGGGCCATTGTAGTAGGCCTTCGACCTCCAGCAAGTCCAGTTGCAGCGGCAAGCACGCATGCAAAAACGCGGCGAACAGTCCACGCAAGATCGCTTTTGAAGGTGCCGATTCGCGTCCCTGTACGCAGGGAACCTGATCGAATGCTGCCGTCGAGGATCCTCGCTCCTGCAAACGAAAACCAGCGCTTGGGAGGCTAGGGTTTGGTCCCTAGCCTACATGTTTCTGACTTAGATCTATGCTATGAATGGTAAAAATTTTCCTAACCAAGTTACATTACAAGAGATGGAAATATGAAAATCTCTATAAAAGGTCAAGTCACCCATCAACAATTATTAAAAGAAATGTTTATCCTACAACAGTTTAAGGAATGATGGCACAACTAGTTCATTGGTGAATTAAAACTAAAACAATCCAAATACACCATAGTGGTTGTAATTGTTTCTTAAAGGAGGGCCTTATTAAGGAGAATATGGGTTCTAATTCATTAATCAAGAGATTTATTTTTTGGATCATCAAGAGCCAAGAGAAAGGAGGCCATGAATTATTTTTGATTATTTCATAATTCATTAGTGAATTAAAGCAATCCAACTACCATAGCGATTGTAATTTTTTCTTAGAGAAAGGCCTTCTTAAAGAGAATATGGGTTCTAATTCATTAATTCTGAGATTTATTTTTTGGATCATCAAGAGCCAAGAGAGAAAGGAGGCCATGAATTAGTTTTGATCGTTCCATAATTCTAATGAACATCACTGAAATCCCTAGAGGATGGCATCCGTGTGGGGAATAAGTTGAAAACTTGAGAAAAATAGAAGCAAGTTTTGTTTTCAAAATATGTTGAGGAATGTGTGAGACACAACTTGAACATACAAATTTAGGGGAGCTCCAAACCATCTAATTGATAACAAAGTCGGTCCAAAAATATTTGCATTGTTTGAGAGGACCAACTATAGCGGTTGAGATAAACTATTAGCATTGTAATTGGTGTTGATTATTTAATGGCCATTCTAGAGTTTCTTCCCACAAACGTTATCCATTTAAGAATTCCATGTGTAGTATGCGTGTTTTTCTAAACAAATTTTCTTAATCTCTATTGTTTAAAATGATAAACTATTGAGAAAAACACATGTACTAGTGATTTAATAAAAAATCAAAAGTTTAAAATATGTTTTTTTTTATAAATCTGTTTTGTTTTCCATTGAGTGTTTTTTAATTTCCCTCTACATACAAATCAAAAGAATAACATAATACAATATTACTCAAAAGGATCAGGGTACACATTAAATGCTCATAATCCCTTTCTAAGTATATGTGCTTTCTTTGGGACATAGGAGTGTTTCTTTTTGTCATTCTGGTAATTCATTTCACATATTAATGTGAGACTCTCATAGGTGAAGGAAAACAATGGAGAATTAATGTTTAAGGGAAAATCTCATGTCAATGATGTTGCACATGAATTTCTCTGGAAATGGGGTACCATTTTATTGTGTATTTAATGGATCTCTTTTTCTTGTGATAATATAACAAGGACATATAGAGGTGGAAATCTTGTTACGAGTGTACTTAAGGGCATTTTTAGTGAGCATGTTAGTAAGATGAAGTTGGGAAGGAGATTTATACTAGTGATAATTTCATAAAATATCAATTAATTATCACTAAAATTTCCTCATATTGAGGTTTTAATATTTTATGACTTTCAGGATGTTTAACAAGTAGGATATTAGTGATGTCAATTGTTTTACATATCTTACATATCTTTATGTCTAAGGAAAATTTTAAGGATCCATACTTATTTTAAAATGTAAAAACCTTGGTGAGTTTTACTGATTCTTAAAATTCCAACTATAAAATGTATAGTAATATTTTTATAAAAATATTCAAATTTATAAGAGTTTAATATAGTTTCTAGAAAATTTTGGCAACTTTTAGAGTAATATTTGTATTCTGTAGAATTTGAGTGAGTGAAGTTTAGAAGAAAAAACAGAAATTGACAAATCATTTTTGGAAAAAACATAAACATTTGCCCATGGGTGAAATGATCATGTCTTTTTTCTTCCATGGAAAATATACTGGGAAAACCTCTAGGTGCTTCCTTAGATTTTGTGAACCGTGTCCAGATAAATGTTAACAGAGTAAAACATGTACTCCTAAACCATTAAAGGGACTCTATCAGGCTTGATCCAATGACCACTCAACATTTTTTCCCTTCAAACTAGTCTATTCAAACCTATTGAGTTAACCCACTAGGCTTACATACCCTCATATCTATACTAACACATAAATTTAGCACGCCATCAATTGAGTTTTGATCAGGTAGCTCTTGAATTTGTAGACCTAAACACCCTTCAATTGAGTTTTGATCAGGTAGCTCTTGAATTTGTAGACCTAAAGGCCTTTCCTCTTGATTTTTGCAACTTTTGACACCACACCAATTATATGTTGCCACTTGTCATTGTTGACATTCTTTAACTTTTTCTTTGCCTACAACATGTATGGGGATTTCTTGGCCCTCAAGATGTTTTGGGCTGCAGAGGAACTATGTTGAGGTATTTAGGACCTGCTTTAGGCCTCAAGTTGGCTCTTGAGCTAGAGGGGGTAACTCTCAATCATAAATAAAATACCCTCTTTAGGCCTCAAGCTGGCTCTTGGGCTAGAGGGGGTAACCCTCAATCATAAATAAATCCCTCTACCCACGATCGCTAAGCAACTTGCAACATTTAAGAGAAAAGATAAATGCTAGAGTTAGGGTGATGTAGAACAAAATAAAAGGGGTGGATGTAAACTGCCATGTGACTGGAATAAACATAGTACATCTCTCAACTTATAAGTCTTTCCATTGGGCACTGGAGTCTTGTTTTGTAGAGCACAAACTCTGAAAATGGAAGGTGGAAGAAAAGGAGAAGAACAATAAATCATTGGTTGGACACTAAGTAAGGAAGTCTCTGTTAGCCCAAGATGAGGAAAAATCATAGATACCCTAGGAGTTTAGGGCAATGTTTTACCAAGTCTCTGTGACGAGGGACGTGGGTGCAGGGAGACACATAGGTGGGACGTGTGGAAGTACCCCAAAATTTTAGGGATTTTAGGGAAATGGGGGACGAGGGGACGTGTGGAAGTACCCCCAAATTTTATGGATTTTAGGGAAATAGGGGGACGGGGACGTCACATATATAATATAAAATATATAAAATATAAAATTTTAAAAATAAAAATAATAATGACAAAATCTCAACAAAAACAATTCAATGTTCATCCCATGCAAATTCATGAGTAAATACTAAAATACTAAATAATACTAAATTAGTAAATTGAAAATTCAAATTTGTAAATGATATAAACTATTAAACATGATTCAAAATTCAAATTCAAATTCAATAATGAAATACATTGATTCATAAATCATAAATGAAATTTGAAACATAAATAGTAAAATAATAAATATTGATACATTGATTTAAAACTTAAATTCACCATTGATCATTCTAGAATCTAATTAATTAGTACTAAGAAAAATACTAAATAGTAGATACTAAAGTCTAAAATAGTAAATTGGAATTAATCAAACTCAAAAATTTTAAATAGTAAAGAGTGACTAGTCAAGGTTTGAGGTCATGAGTATCACAAGTGACTAGTCTTCAATCGATTTCCACATGCCCGCCTATCGACCTCTTGTCGATTGACCTCTTCGACTTCGAATTTACCAGGTCGAACCACCTCTACCTTCAACTTGTTGTCGATGTCTTTGACTTCAACTTTACTCAGTCGAACCACCTCGACCTTTGACTTGTTGTCGATGCCTTCGACTGATCCGGATGATTTTCAGCACGAAATGAGAACGAAGATATAATAAAGAAATGTATAGAGATATCTCAGATATCCAATAATATAACATAAATATATTAGAGGTGCAACCATAAACACAGAGATACAGTAATACACAATTTCTATAAATGAGTGAAATGTACAAAACTGTAGAAATACAGAGTGAAAGACTCGCTAGAATAGTGACAGCTTATCTCTGAGAAGAGATGTGACAGATACTCACATTCGCAAGAAGATAATTATAATGAGGCTCTAAAAGTCTTTTTAACATAAAGAAAATCCAAAACCCTAACCCTGGAAGATGAAAAACCAACAATTTTGTGGACCCCATTTTGGGTAGTTTGGTGTATCAACTTCTCAGGGGCGTAACTTTGGCATACCATCTTCATTTGGGGCACACGATAGCTCATTGGAAAGGTATTGTCGAGGAGATTCATTTATGGGGGGGTAAAATCATGAATATGGGTAACACTTTCAAGACAATCGGGTCTCAAAAATTCCTAGCGGCAATTTTTCGACCGAAAAAATGTTGCTAGGAATTTTTTCGGTCGAAAAAACTTTCGGCCGAAAATTTACACGTCAAATTGAATGACGCCCTCGAAATTTGTGTACAATGTTTTTTGGATAAATTATTTTCCTGTGGTACGAATATTTTGGTCGAAACATTTATTTTTAACGGATTCTGTTAAAACCTAGTTTTCAGTCGAAAGATTATTTCGGCCGAAAACATGAAATTGGGACTGAAAACAAAAACTAGAGAATTGCCCCAAGCTTACCTGAACTTCGAAGGTTGCGGAATCCTGTAAATACTGAGAATTTGGTTTCGAAAATGACACCAGCATTTCCAAAATTGAAACTACTTTCAATTCCTATAATTTGTTTTCATTTTCTTTATTTTTATCTAATTTTATTTAATCTAAAAAAAAAACACTGCATAATATTTTCAGCAGACATTATGATTCGGTGAAATGAAATATCAGTATCTCTAAAAATATACAGTGAAAAGTTTAGAAAAAAAATATATTCCTAATCCTTAAACTTTTCTCTTCAAAAGGGTATATTTAGATTTTAATTTTAAGTAAAAATTAAGATAGATACAAGGTGTAGAAAAACATGTGTTTAAAATCTGCAATGTTTTCAGCTTGGTCAACTTAAAAAAATTCTAGAAATTATAATATTCATCCGTTAGATTCAAAGTTATAGTCATAATAAAATAGTCTCTGTAGATTGTTGCAGTATATTTCTTTCCTTAAAAAAATGAGTTTAATAATAGATACATTGTTGTGGAAAAAAATTACTCATTATCATTCCTTTCATGTTTAAGAAACATATTGTTAAACAACTGTCAAATTGACATATCGAATCGTCATAAAAAAAAATGAAAAATAGTCATTGAAAAGATAACAAAATTATTCACAAGTTTTGTTTTTGCTATAAAGTGAAATTCTAAATAAAAAAAATACTTTTGTATGCCGGAAGTTGAAGAACTTGTGAAAATACAGATTTTTTTCTCATAAAACAAGCTAAAGTGTAACCCATCTTCATGATTTTACCCGGGGCTCAATAAGATCCTATTTCCTTCATTAAGGTGATCGATCCCGAAAAAATGTTATTTAGGCCTTCAAAATGGCCCTGGAAGTTTAGGAACCGAAAAACTGCTAAAAATAGTAAATTGTCAGAAGACCGTTTTGAGCCAGTTGGAATAGCTAGGTGGGCACCGATATCCACTTGGATCATCGGCTTTGACTTTACTTGTTTGAACCACCTCGACCTTTGACTGTCATTCGATCCATCTCGACTAGACTTTCATCGTAAAGAAAATAACAACCCAACATTCTCCCACTTGTTGTTTTCTTTGCTAAAACTGAGAGATATATGAACTCTTGTTCATCGACCCAGGGTAGAAATTCCCATTGTCTCTCTGCACCAAGAGAACTTCACAACACTAAAATACTTGGTCAAAGAGTCTACTATGTTTTCCAACATGTCTACTTTCTCCAGCAACACCTTGCTGCTTTCCACCATGTCTCTCACGAAATGGTATCATACATCAATGTGATTAGTCTTAGAATGATAAGATGGGTTCTTTTCCAGAAATATTGCTCTTTGAATGTCACAACTTATCTTCATAGCTTTCTGCTCAAACCCAATTCCCAAACACATCCTTTGGAGCTATATTGCTTCTTTACTTCCATGAGTAGCTACCATGTATTCAACTTCTGTTGTTGACAAGGCTACGACTACAAGTCGCTTACTCATCCAGTTGATTTCTCCATTGAACATATTGAACACATATCCATTGGTCGACCTTCATCGATCCAGATCTCCATCCTAGTCGATGTCGACAAATCCATGTACATTTAATTCACTGTCACCTCCAGGTTTTCCTTGGTATCATATAGCATAATATTTTGTGCCACACAAATACCTGAATACTCTCTTGACATTCGTCCAGTGCTCCTTCCCAGGTGTCAAATTGTATCTACTCAACACTCCCACTGCATGGGCAATGTCTGGTCGAGTGCAGACCATCACATACATTAGACTACAAACAACACTTGCATAGGGAACATGTGCCATGCCATCTATTTCCTCAAGTTTCCTTGGACATTGTTCAACAATTAGCCTTGCTCCCATAGGAATTGGCATCTTCATAGGTTTGCAATCTTGCATGTTGAAATGTTTCAAGAATGTTTCAATATACTTCGTCTAGTTCAACCAGAGATTTTTAGCTACTCGATATCTCTTGATCTACATTCCCAGAAGGAAGTTCATTGCACCAAGATCCTTCATGTCGACCTTGGAGGATAGCTGCTTCTTCACCTCCTTTATTGTGTTCATGTTGTTTCCAATCAACAACATGTTGTCGATATACAATGCTACATATATGAAAAGACTACCTTCTTCTTTGGAATATATACAATGATCAACTTTGCTTCTCACAAATCCCAAACTAAGGATGTATGTGTCAAAATTTTGGTACCACATCCTTAGTGATTACTTTAGACCATAAAGGGATCTTTTCAGTTTACACACCAAATATTTATTTCCCTTTAGTACAAATCCTTTAGGTTGTTTCATGTAGATTTCTTCTTCCAGGTCCCCGTGTAGGAATATTGTCTTTATATCCATCTGTTATATTTCTAGATCAAATGTTCTAGCCAGAGACATTAGTACTCTAATGGAAGTTAATTTTTCAATAGGAGAAAAAATATCACTGAAGTCTACTCCTTCGAATAGGGAATATCTTTCTCTACCAGGCGAGCTTTGAATTTATCGACTTGACTTGCTATGTTCATCTTCTTATTAAATACCCATTTTCTACCAACATGCTTTCTTCCACTAGGTAATTCGACTAAGTCCCACGTCTCATTCTTCTGCAAGGATTACATCTCTTCAACCATGGCATCCTTCCAAAGTTTTCCCTCTTTTGAGTCAACTACTTCCCTGACCAACTTGGGCTCATCAACGGTGGAAGTTAACGCAAATGTTGAATGGAAGTCGGGCGGACTATACCTTGCGACTGGTGTTATTACTCGTTCTAAGCTCCTTACAAATGGGGTCAATTGTTCCACCTCTTCTTCTAATTCAGTCAAATCATCTGATTCATCTTCTTCTTTCCTCAGTTAAAACCACACCTTTTTTGGATTATTCTTTGTTTGAACAATTTCTTCAAGTTCAGACTTACTTCCGACTTCTCTGAAGACCAAATCTCGACTATACATTGTTTTACTTGATGCATGATCCCAAAGCTTATATTATTTCATTCCTTCTTTGTATCCAATGAAAATACACTTGACTGCCTTCTTGTCCAACTTGCTCCTCTTTTCCTTGGGAACATGCACAAATGCATCACAACCAAATACTTTGAGATGTGATATCGAAGGATTTTTACTAGACCATACCTCCTATGGAGTTGTGTTGACTAGTGCCGACGAAGGAGACATATTCACTAGATATCTTATAGTTTCGATTGCCTCCACCTAGAATTCTTGTGTGATCCCAGAACCACTCAGCATGCTCCTTGCCTTGTCCATCAATGTTTTGTTCATTCTCTCAGCAACTCCATTTTGTTGTGGAGTATACGGTGTGGTATTTTTGCGTGCTATGCCACACTGCTTGCAGAACTGATCAAATTATTTTCCATAGAATTCACCACTGTTGTCAATTCTCAACACCTTAATCTTCTTATCTATCTGGTTTTCTACAAGAGATTTAAACTCTTTGAATTTCTTGAAAACCTTTGATTTCTTCCTCAGGAAATATATCCATGTCTTCCTAGAGAAATCATCCATGAAGGAGACATGATACAGGGATACACTAAGTGAAGGCATTGAAACAGGGCCAAACACATCACTATGAACCAACTCTAGAATCCTCATTGCTCTTGTTGATCCAAATAGGAACCTCACCTAGATTTGTTTTCCATGTATACAATGTTCACAAAAGTCGACTTCTAAATTACATTCAGGAAAATATTTGACCATACCTTTGTTATGCATAGCTCGAAGTCCTCTTTCTCCAATATGTCCCATCCTCTTGTGCCATAGCATGGTCAGTTCAACTTTATGATGAATTGTTGAGTCATCTTGAATCGACTCACCTCGAGTCAAGTCAAATTGAGGAACAATGATGTTGTTGCATCTAATCGAGTCGACACTCCCTAATAACTTGTATAGGGTTCCAATATGAACTCCTTCCATTAAGACCATTGCACATCTAACCATCTTGCACGAATGCTTTTTAAATAGAGTGTGCACCTCTGCATCACTCATATTGCTAACATATATTAGGTTTCTTGACAAACCCAGAATGTGTAGCATACATGGAAGGGTTCTCCTCCTCCCATATTGCAGTATTAGTTGAACTCTTCCTCGTCCAACAATTTTGGTTGTCGATTCATCCCCCAAAAACACATCTCCTCCTTCATATTGTTAATATTCACATAACCATTCCCTATGTGGTGTCATATGATAGGATGCTCCTAAGTCGATCAACCAAACATTTTGATTCGACTATGTACTAGTCGACGCCAGGTACACATTGCCTCCCTTATCTAAAGTCATCTTTCTCTCAGTCGATTTCTTCTCTTCGGATCCTGTACTGACTTCCATTTCCTTCGACTTCCAATCCCTTTTGTAATGCCCAATTTACCGCATTTCCAATATCTTCTTGTCAACTGAACAAGGGATTTAGATCTACCGTTCGACATAGAATTTCTACCAGATAATTTTCCTTTATCTCTATCAATCGGTCGACCTCTCACCACTAATGCATTTTAGTCGATCCTTCCATGTTCTTCCTTCTCATTTCTTCTGACATTAGAGATGAAACCACATCTTCTAGCGTTAATGTGGTTGTATTAATCCCTATCACCACGACTAAGCTATCCTAGGAGTTTGGAAAAGAACATAATAGGGTAATCCATTCCTCCTCCTTAGTGATTTTAATATCCATAGAAGATAACTGGCTTATAATTGTATTAAATGAATTTAAATGCTCAGTCACCGAATTTCCCTCACCCATCCTCAGAATCTATTGTTTCTTTATGAGAAACAACTTATTTACTATGGATTTCCACAGGTATAAGCTTCCCATCTTGTCCCACAATTTCTTGGTTGGATCTTCACCCGAGACATTCAACAATACCAAATTTGCAAGACAATGTCAAATCGTACTCCTTGCCCTTCTCTCGAGTTTCTCCCATTCTTCCATCGACATACCTGTCGGCATGGTACATGGATAGACTATTGTCCATTGTTCTCGATCTACAAGGCGATCTTCAATTTTAAGCTTCCAAAGCTCAAAATTTTGGCCATTGAATTTTTCGATCTCTATTCTCGAGTTGCTTGTCATTCTTTAAACACAATATTTAAAGATTTATGACTTACAACTCTTACTGAACCTAGGGTTTAGCTCAGATCAAAGGTTGTTAAACCAAGCTCTGATACCACATGTTATTAAACCAAGATCTGATACCACATGTTAGGAAATGAGGAAAACTTCCACACCAAACATAGCAGAAGAGAGGAAGAAATATTTAAATAAGAATGTAAATGACAAAGAAAACACAAAGTACACAAAGATTTTACCCTAGAAACCCAAATGGAAAAACCAACATTCCTTGAGCGTTCTGATATCTTGTTGTCTTATTCATTCAAAATAAAAGGTTACATGCCTAACCTCGGTCCACACCTAAGACACAATTGACATATTACCTTCTTGATTTACATTAGAACAACCCTATAGCCAATTCGACTTACATATGCATGACCAACAACCTCTAAATTCTTGATTAGCAATTATCTTTTACAACATTACAAAACGCCTTATTTATAGGCTTTACAACAGGAAAAACCCTAAAGAAAAGGCGCCCAAATACAGTTACAGATCCAAGTGGATCATTTTCTACAAATCTCGTGAATCTCGAGATTCTGTTACAACCAACTACCAAGTCAGATGACACTCTTCACATAAAATTCTAAGTGTTACACTCTTCACATAAAATTCTAACTTTATGTTAGACTCTTCACATAAAATTCTAATTGTTATAAAGTTAGACAGATAGTCTTCAATCCAAGAAAAATCATTTGGAATTAAGGTCAATATCATATTTTCTAATTGATGTGATCGAATAATATTGTGTTTACCAAACACAGATTCAATCTTTTCCCATGCTTCATCGGGGTCATCAATTTCTTGAAGGTGGAACCTTAAATCGGGAGAGATTGACATTCTGATCAATCCACATGCTTCATCATTCCTATTAGCCCATTTGAATTTCTTTTCATCATCAATGGGTTATTTTTCCTTTCCTAAGGTAATCTGGTACAAGCCTTTACTTCTTAATAAATCCTCACTACTACATATGGGCAGATTATTCCACGAAAATTTTCCACGCTTCCACTAGTTTCATCTTTTTTTTTTTAAACGGGGTGATGTAGGAGCATCTCTTCACACCAGTCATCCAACCATCCAGCCACGTCAACGCATGCATTCAAGGATGAAGAGAGGCACAGCCTTCATCTTCAATTTTGAATTTGAATGTAATTAATGTTGTAGGTTGTTGAGCCATGGAGCATGCCTTTGTGCAGACATTAGAGTAGGTAGGCCTTTAATGTTTGTAAGGCTGAGATCTAGATCCAGATAGTGGACTAGATAGCCCATTCAATGTAATTGAATAGGGTAGGTAGATTGGAGGGAAGATCTCTAAGAGCCCCCTCATGTAAAAGATCTTAGAGGATCTCATTTGGTGATAGTGAGAATAGAATAGAAGAGAATCTGCGAGTAGAGAGCAGAAGAGAAGGAGTCGAGACCTTGTTACAAGCCATGCTCAGGAACACCTTGTAAACATATGAATTTGCCAATTTTAATACAAATAGCAGTTTTTCCTGCACTCTTTTGTGTTGAATGAATGTCTGTGAGTGTTCTTCATATGCTATGAATGTATGTTATGTTTATGCATTTGCAGGAGTTGTTTTAGATTTCAAGCTTGAGAGTTCTTTGAGGCTTCAAACCAGGAGGGTGTGACAGAACGTTGTGGGTTCTGATAGCCATGCACAGAGGTTGCATTTCTGAACTCTGTGGAGTCAGACAGAGGCATGCCAGGTGGGCACAGAAGTTGAAATCAACAACTTGGAAGAAAGACCTGTGAGGTTACTGAATACCTCAGGAGGCAAGGCTGTGAGAGAGGAACAAAGTTGTAGACAGAAATCTCTAAGGAGTTTTGTGGAGCTCTGTCAGGAGGGCATCGAGCCAGTGCAAGGAATGCATAGATGAGGAAGTCTGCTGTGAGTTCAAGAAGAACCAGAATCACTGAGGATTTTGAGAGCTCTTCCAAGTGGGCATTGAGCAGGTGCATACATGAACAGGGGAGGACATAACTGTTAGGAGTTCTGGGAGAAGATACTCTGCCAGGTGGGAATTGAGACATTGTGCAGACAGGCACAGAGGAGAAGAGAACTCTTGGAGTTCTGTAATTTGAGGAAGAATCCACTGGGGGATCTTCACAGGGTTGCTTGAGTGAAGGATAGCCAGGAGGGTATCCAAATTCTCCATCCGTGGGAGAAGGAAGAAGGATAAAATCCCTTAGGGGTTCTGAGTACTTGGAAAATCTTAGAAGAGGTAGCACTTCGCGTGTAAGGACTCTACAGGAGTGCAGACGTTAGAATCCTTTGAGGATCAGGAGAAAAGAAGCTCAGGAGAAACAACGTCGTGAGAGCGTAGGCGAGGACTCAAGTCGAGAGTTCGTAGAGGAAGGAAGACAAAGGTCGAGGCCTCTGAGAAACTTGAAATTATTCCAAGCCCGGAAGAAAGCACGCTAAAGCTCATAAGGGAGCACAACTGTCATTGGATGAGTTGATAGATTCTGGACCGTTGAAGTTTCTATGTCCAGGGAGCAGCAGAAGGAGCGCACAGAAGAGGAGATCATGAGTCGTCGGATCTCTCTCAGACACCCGTCAACCGTTGGATTGGGTGAAGACGTGCAGATTTTAATCTCCAGAGTGCGCACAGAAGATCAGTGGAACGGACGGTGGAGACACTTCATCAAGAAGTGCCGAATACCTGTCAGCCATTGGATCGGCTAGAAACTGCACGAGGTTTAAACCCTCGTAAGGAGAGGAGAAAGTCCCGAAAGGCATTGGTCCATCGGGATATCGGCATTCGGGAAATCGGGGGTTCTGATGTCGAAAGGTCGGGACACTCCACGACGAAAGTCCTGAAATAACGATTTTGATTTGAGCCATCCATCTATTGAGATATGTGGCAGAGACCGAGGGACCCATCGGTATTTCGGCTATCGAGGTTTCGAGTTGACAGAGGGATTGTGACATCAGGGAATCATAAGTAGTGAAATCCCGAGATTGAATCAAGACCGTCCATCGGTTGAGACATGTGGTGGAGATAGGGGAGTCCATTGGCATTTTGGGAGTTCCGAGGACAAGAAGTCGGAGCATTTCAGCATCGAAAACTCTGAAATTGCGAGGAGCGATCAGGACCATCCATCATAGGAGGATGCGTGGCGGAGATCTAAGCATTTGGGAAATTTCCCTAATAGAAATCCATCTATCGGCATTACGGGATTTGGAAAATTGAGAATCTTGAGGACAAAGCGTTCGCGCATTTCGCAAATCTGAAGTCTGAAACCCTGACAAGGAGGAAAGTTTCGTTGTGGGGCTAGTTGACGTCATATCGAGATATCGGGGATCCCGAGGACAAAGTCTCCATGCATTTTGGCCTTTGAAAGCCCGAAACCCTGAAAGGAGATAAGGTTGTGGTCTTATGAGAGGTGGCCATGTGGGCCAGGGCATAGCCAGGAGGGGCTAAGGCGAGAAAGGCCATTTCGTGAGTCAAGAGGTCGAGAGGTCGGACTTTTGAATAGGGAAATCCTGAAAGACATAAGACTGCGGTCTTATGAGAGTTGTTCATATGGACTAGAGCGTAGCCAGACGGGGCTAAAGCAAAAAGGAGCCGAATCAGCAAATCGGAGATTGGGGATTCAAGAGGACAGAGAACTCTAGACATCGGGAAACAGAAAATCCTGAAACCCGAAATTCAATCGGGGAAACACACGGTGGAGGGCAGAAAACTGTGCAGGTGAACAGAAGGACCTGTGGATCGGATTTTCACAGCGATTCTAGTGGGGATCGAAAGAGCCACTTCGGCTCACGAATTTTGACAGAACGATTCTTTTGACCGGGAGGTCGGGCGCAGGGACCCTGCGGGGTATGCGACTGCGTCACAGGGCGGGATTTTTTTCGATATTGCCACGAAAGTTCGTCGCAATATCCACGAAAATCTTTTTTAAATCTAGTCGGGATTTTCATCACAATAGCGACGAACTTTCATAACAATATCGACGAATATTTTTCCTATCTCATTGGTCGGTGTTAACGGCTAGTTGACTATTTGATCTATATATACGTGACTTTAAGAGACTTTGCGACACAATTGCTATAGTTGCGACACTATTGTTGTCTTTTGTTTGAGATGTTTATTTTTTCCGTCACCCACTAGTTGAACAAATCCAATTATCGATCTACATAGCTCGGATTTTCAACTTGAAAGGTTAGTATGTTATTTTTTATTGATGTACTCATTTAACTTGTAAATTTTTGTTCAAATGTCCAAATTTCATTTAGCTTATTTTTTCCTTGGTAATATATTATAATATGTGTAGTACCATATTTCATGTCTTTGGTTTTTGGATCTAGTTAGTATATTCTATGGAAAAGGGTATGTGGATTCCATAATATTCTAGGTTTATGGAATCCACATACCCTTTTCCCTTCAATTGTAGCTATAATCTCTCTCTCTTTTCATTGATAAAGATATGGAATTGCTCTTGAAACTCAACCCTGATCGGTGAAATGATAGTAATTGATTGTCATTTTCTTCTCTCTTTTATTTTTAAGACCTAACAAAAAACACCAACAAAGCTTGATTAAAGCTTTGATACCACTTGTTACATCCCTAGTACCCAAAAGGGATCACACTTGCATAAATTGAAAATAATATAACAGTGACAATAATGGTTGGGATACTTGCACACCTAATGGTTGGCTAGCACTTACTAATACAATTAAATGAAGGAAGAAATCTCCATGAATAAAATATTGAAGTTGATTGTTATATTGATAAATGATAAGTTATGGTATATATAAGATAGGTAGGAAAATCATGCTTATAACAACAAGGGTAATAGCTGCAATATATTGTAACATTTCCCTCTTCTGCATAAATTCTTTGCTATCCTTGACAACATTTCCCTCTTTCGCATATATATTAAGAGAAATATTAATAACATTTCCTTCTTCCGCATAAATTCTTTGTTATCCTCAACATATTGTAATAAATAATGGGTAGGTTGGCATTAGTGACAAGATAGTCTGTTGATATATATTACATATAATTATTAATGTACAAGAGATCATCCATTATTTAAGCATGCAAAACAAAACCCAAGACTAAATATTGTGGTTGACATGATCGGGTCGGTACATTTTGCAAAACAAAGTACGAGAATTTCCATTATTTAAGCAAGCAAAACAAAACCTGAGGCTAAACGTTGTGGTTGACGTGATCGGGTGTGTACATCTAGACGGTGGATAAAGTGCGGTCATCAACTCATTAGGAGATGAAACAAAGTCTCAAAATCCAAAGTGTATTCTTACATTTACTACACATAGAATGTCGGTAACATCAATCATTATTTGTACTTTTAATTAATACGTGGCTATTTGTGGATGTTGACCTTATTA
>ML829360.1:38379-55194 GCA_009831015.1 Picea engelmannii | reverse complement strand
ACATTGACATTATGATTCAAACACACTTGAGACCACTTGTTGCACCACCTAAGCATGTAGTATCTTGGTTTGATAACTTCTTTTCTTCTATGGTTGTTCTTGAGATTCTAGTTCTTTGATAGATTAATTACACCATTTAAAGAACTATTATCACCTAGGAATTGTTCCCCTCTCAAGGGAAACTACTTCCAGACCACCCTCTTAGGGGTGTATTCATGATGCTTTGATGAACTCTCTTGCTTATTTCTTCTGATTCAAACTTGATATTCTAGTTTTCCCATCAGATATTAGATCATCCAACCTTACATGACCACATGAGATATTTCAAATGTCTATACCTTGGTATATTAGCTCCTATGCTTTACACCTCATGGGTATACTATGTCCAAGGAGGGTTATAGTGTTCGATATTTTATACCATGATGTGATACTTTAATGCCAAAGATATTGTTGACCATAAGTGACATATTAATTAACCTCATACTTTTCTAAATGCATCATAATAATAATTTGAAATAAATAAAAAGGGTGAATTAAGAGATCAAGGCCGGTTATAGGGGTTAAGAGTCATAGTGTATTAGAAGGGTCAATATATTATGATGTTACTATGTTCCGAACCATGATGTATTCATATTTTAGTGTGTTTGAGGTCACACTATGTTCACTGGAGGCGATTGTTTCAAGAGTCATAGGGATCAGAGGGTATACCATGTTCAAGTTAATATTGATTGGGGGTTAACATATAATAGGGATTCATTGTGTTCAAAGTCATTAGAAGGTGATTTCATCAAGGATCAAATGGATCAATGATCAAATTCGATTACGGGGTTAGTGTGTTCAAAGTAGTAATGTATTAAGGGTTCAGTGTATGAGAGGGTTAGTTTGTTTGAGATAATAATGTCTTAAGGGGTTAATGCATTTATAGGGGACTAGTGTGTTTGGGATTATAGTTTCTTAGGGGATATACTATATGTCATGAAGATTGGGGGGTATACTATATGTTCAAGGAGGGTTATAGTGATCGATATTTTATACCATGACATGATACTTTAATGCCAAAGATTTTGTTGACCATAAATGACATATTAATTAACCTCATACTTTTCTAAATGCATCATAATAATAATTTGAAATAAATAAAAAGGGTGAATTAAGAGATCAAGGGTTATAGAGGTTAAGAGTCATAGGGTATTAGAAGGGTCAATCTATTATGATGTTACTATGTTCAGAACCATAATGTATTCATCTTTTAGTGTGTTTGAGGTCACACTATGTTCACTGGGGGCGATTGTTTCAGGAGTCATAGGGATCAGAGGGTATACCTACATGTTCAAGTTGATATTGATTGGGGGTTATAGAGTAGTTCCCGGAATCTCTTCTTCCCCTCATCACCAAGGATGTATCCATGACTATGCCTAGAAATGAGGATGAAACCATCGAAAAGGAACAATTGTACAATATTATTTATTCCCAATTGGGGTATCTCTATATTATCCTTCCTAATGCCCCTCACTCTCAGTCAGGTGACAAGGATGTATCCATGACTATAACTCGGGGGCTATGAGTTAGGGATTATATATATATAATAAGAAAACCAAAAATAAATGAAAATAAAACAACATAACAAAAAAAACCAAATACAAATCGCATGCTAGAGTACTCGCGTGCCATCGCACACCACTACACAGTCGGCCACTATACCACTCACCACTATTGGAGAGGATTGGGTTACGCACACAGGCAGAGTGGAAGGGAGAGGAGGCCGAGAGAAGGAGGATAAGGAGGGAGAGGCACACGGGAGGAGGCTAGGGCACAAGTATTTTCACGCAGAGTGGAAGGGAGAGGAGGACGAGAGGAGGAGAAGGAGGGAGAGGCGCACGGGAGGAAGGCACGCTGGAGGAGGCTAGGGAACATGGATTTGCAGATAATGGCACACGGATTTGCAGAGGAGGGCACATGGATTTGCAGAGGAGGGCACACAGTTTTGCAACAGAGGTCACACGGCTGGAGGAAATGGTTTGACTTCTTTCTTCTATCTCTTGAGTGTGCATGCTAATTGTTTGATGAAACGTTTGATAGAAATGCTTGATAGAATGCTTGATGAAATGATTGATAGAATGATTGATGAATTAGAGATACTAAGGACATAGAAAAGACCTTGTTGGAACTAGGAATTTTACAACAAGTGGTAGATCGAACTAGTGCTAATGACGATGTAGATTTTCTGTCAAGTGAGGGCTTTGAATGATACCAATAAATATGTCAATAATGAAGGTGATATTTCCTTAAGTGAGGAATTTAATGGTATTAATAATGGTGATGAATGTATTCCTTCAAGTGAAGAGTTTGATGGTCATTCCATTGACATGGATGAGGATATAAATCATTCACCTACTATATTTCATGGCAATGCCCAATATACAGATAAGTAGGATGATATTCATCTTAGTGAGGAGACTAACATTAATAACAATGATATAGATGAGGATGATGATGTTCCTAGGAATGAAGATCTTCAAAGAAAAGTGTTTCAAATAAATAGAAATGAGGAGGTTGAACATGAACAACCTCCTTCCCATTGTGAATGATGAGGTTGAACATGAACAACCACCATTCTACAAGGGGAATTCATTGTTCATATTGGTGTGGTTTTTCAAAGGAAAACCATCACAAATAGGTTTCTAAGAACTTGTTGACACAGGTTGCCACAAAATCCTGGATGTTGATTTTCATTCCCTCCCAAAAGAATGAGCACTTATTTCGTTCATATGTTTTATTAAATCCAAAGTGACCTGCTATAGGAAATTAATGAAATTCATCTAAGATCCTTTATTTTAAGGAAGAATTATTTACTAAAACAATTTGCACTTTATATCACAATGTATCTAGATTCCATGTATACCTTTTAGGAGGGTTGGGATCTTCATAAATCTTGTGGATGAGTTTAATGATAGTGTCATTTTCCAAATATTCTAAATGGGATTACTTGAGCCAACTTGGAATGGGTAAAGATAAGGAAAAGAGGGATCCATCCTCCTCAAATTTATCGGATAGGGAATCGACTACCACATTGTATTTACCCTTCTTATAGATAATCTCACAATCATACCCTAGCATCTTGGTGACCCACTTATGTTACTCTGGTGAGGATAAACTTTGTTTGAGAAATTACTTCAAACTATGATGTTAATTCTTCATCTGGAAACGTCACCCTATGAGATAAGGGCGTCGAGTCTCTACTACATGTAGGATGGCCATCGTTTCTTTCTCATATGTGGATTTACCCAAATTGCGGTCACACAACTACTTATTGGTAAATTCCAATTGGTGCCCTTCTTACATCAATTCCACTCCAAGACCTCTGCTCGAGGATTCACATTCCAATACAAAAGACTTAGTAAAATATGGAATTTCTAAAACTGGAGTAGTGCACATGGAATCCTTTAAAGCCAAGAAGGACCGTTCAATGACTACACTATAGAAACAAGCATTATTTTTTATAAGTGAAGTTAAGGGAGAAACATTTTTTCCAAAAAATTTCACAAACTTCCTTTAATAGCCTTGAAGTCATAAGAATCCACGTAAGCTCTTCAGGGTCTTGGGATAGGTCCAATCTTGCATAGCTATGAATTTCATATGATCAACTCATACTCCCTCCTGAATTACAATGTGACCCACGTATTCAACCTATGAAGCCCCAAATCACATTTGGAGCGTTTCATGAAACAATAGTGGCCATGTAGGAGTTGCAAGTCTCTATCAAAATGCTTGAAGTGACATTCCTATTTTTTATTGTAAACCAAGATATCATCAAAGAATACTAGATAACAAGATTGTGTATGAAGGGTCAAAATATCTTTTTCATAATGCTTTGTAATGTGGATTGAACCTTGAAAAGACCAAAAGGCATCGCCACAAACTCATAATGACATTCATGTGTACAGAAGGAGATCTTAGGGATGTCTACCTCTTTCATATTGGTTTGGTGGTATATGGAATGAAGGTCAAATTTAGTGAAAAACTTGGCTCCATGAAGTTTATCCAAGTGGTCTTAAATAACTATGATAGGAAATTTGTCCTTGATGATCAACTTATTGTGATCCTATAACTGAGGACAAATGAACCAATTTCCTTCCTTCTTTAATACGCTGACCACTAAGGATGAGTAAGGGATAGTACTAGGACATATTAGTCCCACCTCCAACAATTCTTGAATTACCTTTTTAATTTCATTATTCTATGAAAAAGGGTTCCAATAAGGACGCACATTGGGTGCTTCACTACCTAGAATTAGGAGAGTTCCTTATTAGAGTCCTTGAATGATGCATAAAACCTGTGAATGGTGCCCATATCCCACCCATAGGCCAAAGATCCCTTAGATATGGTCTATGTGGTGCTTCAAGGATTTGTTCATAACCATTGAGATCAAGAATATTTGGACAAGGCCTAGGTCACTTGTTTTACTACCTCATCCATGGTATATATCTTGATACAAAATCTTATTTTCCATAATATATTAATGGTGCACACATTCCCAATAGAAGGACTTAATCTTTGCCATTAGGCACGAGAAAGATTTTCTTAGAGCATAAGCCCACGATCCTTTGTTATTATGAAAAATGTACTATTGGCATGAAATATCCCACACGGAGGTGAAATATCCCATACAAGTGTCTTGTGTGGTTGTACAAAGACTACATCGTAAAGATCAAGGAGAAGATTGAAATTGGGCCTAAGTATCTTATGTTCTTTCCCTAACCATGGGTAAGATCCAAAGTGCCATACATGATGTCCAAAACTTGTGAATAGTGATTGTATCCCACCTAAAGTCCATAGATCCCTTAAAGAGGATTTGTGTGGTGGTTTGAGGCCTTGTTCATGGCCATTAAGGAAGAGAATATTTTTTTAGGGCCTAAAGCCATTATTTCCCTCCCCTGGCCATGGTAGAGGTCCTAATAGCCATTATTATTATTTAAAGCATACCAATGTTTCCCATATTCCTAATTGGAGGCCTTGATCTTGGTCATTAAGCACATAAGGTTCATTTAAATCCTAATTCTCTTTTATCCTTCCTTTGATGATGGTACACACCTAAACTCCCATATGCAATGTGAAAAAATACTAATGGTGTCCAAATCCGACCTCGAGGCCAAATATCCCTTAAACATTATCTACATGATCATTCAATGGTTAGTTCATAGACCTTGAAGTGAAGAAGCTTCATTTTGGACCTAAGGTACCTGTTTCCTCTCCTAGCCATGGTACACACCTTGAGACCTATTCTTATTATGAAAACATACTAATGGTTCCAAAGATACCCTACATAGATCTTGTGTAGTTGTTTAAGGACTGCATCACAATTATCAGCCCTGATAAGATTCAAATAGGGCCTAAGCACCTTATGTTCTTTGCTATACATTATGCCCAAAACTTGTGAATGGTGACCATATCCCACCCAAATTCTATATATCCCTTAGAGAGGATATGTATGTTGATTTGAGACCTTGTTCATGGCCATTAAGATCAAGAAGATTTATTTAGGGCCTATGGCCCTTTATTTCATCCCTTGGCCATGGTATAGGTCTTGAAACCCATTCGTTTTATTCAAAACATACTAATGGTGCACATATTCCCAAATAGAGGCATTTTTCATATTGCAACTATATTGCAACTATATTCTCAAATATTGGTGAGTGGTCAAATGCAACTATATTGCATATTATGCAACTATATGCAACTATATTGCAACTTATGCAACTATATGCAACTTATGCAACTATATTGCAACAATTTCGTATGCAACTATGCAACTATATGCAACTATGAAACATGCAACTTACGCAACTTAAGCAACTTTATGGAACTTATGCAACTTTACACAGCTTTATGCAACATGCAACTTTATGCAACAATGCAACTTATGCAACTTATGCAACTTTACGCAACTTTACGCAACATGCAACTTTATGCAACTTACGCAACTTTATGCAACATGCAACTTTATGAAACAATGCAACTTTACGCAACTTTACGCAACATGCAACTTTATGCAACAATGCAACTTATGCAACTTTATGCAACATACAACTTTATGCAACAATGCAACTTATGCAACTTTACGCAACTTTATGCAACATGCAACTTTATGCAACAATGCAACTTATGCAACTATATGTAAATTATGCAACTATATGCAACTTATGCAACTATCTGCAACTTATGAATGTGTGACCTATATCCTCCTAATGCAACTTATGAATGAAACTTTATCCTCCTAATGGCTCTAAGTTCCTTCTTAGAGGCCTTGAGAGCCAACTATGATGCATAAAACCTATGAATGGTGCCCATATGTGTTATAACCCTAAATTGCACCACACATGCTTACCTGACATCAGGCCAACTCATATCCCTTCTTTGCCAAAACACTGTTGAACAACTCTTTGAAAACCCTCTTGAATAAAGGCCCACGTGCCCTAAGCCATTACTGCATGCATGTACACACTGGCTGACCCAAAATAGCCCGCGTGGACCGACAAAAGCATGAAAAAAGGAAAGTTTCCAACAGAACAAAAAGCTATGGGTGAGTTAACTAAAACTCCCGGCCATGCATGGCCGAGGGTTCATCCAAATACCTAGCTCCTTCTAGCCTATAAAAGAAGGGATAGGGGTCCCATTTGAAGGAGGAAAAATATTGCAAAGAAACGCTTCCCATTTACGTATTCCCATTGTCCCAACCATTTAGCCTTTCCTTGTGCCAAAGGAGATTCAAAGCAAAGCAGTTGAAGGACAGAAGAAGAGGAGCCTAGGATCAGGTTCAAGGAGCGGTGGTCAGTCTCAACTTTTGTAAGTTGACTCATTCTAAGTAATAAAGAAAATGCTTTTCCCGTCCCAATTCATGAACTGTTTATAGTTTGATCAGTATATGTTTGGATTTCTAACCTGCTAGTATATAAGTAGTATGCATGCATAGTTGTTTCTCGTCTTGAATGCAGGTCAGCTTTGGAAGGAGTATTGCGAACAAGTAATCAAGCACAACGGAGGATCGACATCAAACACCGGTAACGAGGTAGGTTGATCTTTCCATGCATTTACTAAGAAAAGGGGATTTAAATCTAGGGATGAAGGTAGAAAGTAATTTCTATTTGGTCATATCTGCATGCAAAGTCTGAACTCTATTTGCTAGTCCGTAGGGTGTTTTTCCCCAACAACAGAATTGGCGACCGTACTGGGGAGAATCTCTAGGGTTCTTGGAATTTTATTTAGTTTTTGGGTAGTTTAAAGACTAGTTTTTCTTGCCTGTCTTTTCTTTTCGTTTCTGTAATGTCTGAGCTAGTAGGGAGTCTGGTTTTCCATTTCATCTTTCCTTGACTTTTGCTTGACTGTGTTTTTTGGGACCCACAGACGTACATGCAGCCTGTACAAGGTCTGCACACGTGTACCCGTGCCCTATCCTCTTACATCCCACATGTGAACACTAGCTGTAGAGGTAGAAATAGCGTGTAGAGTTCAGAGAACCTCAGAGATAGTCATCCTCTTCCCTGTTAGAATCACACATTCTCAGGGGGTTTTCTGGAATTCTTTCTAAGTCTTGTTTGCTAACAGTCCTATCTTAGATTGTTTTTTGCCTTATTATTTTTTCCTTGCATTATTTGTTTTTCTGTTAGAAAGAGTGTCCGAGCCTTCAAGGGATCCTGGTTATCAATATCAGTGGTCTCTTCCTGGTTTGGTCTGTCTGTTTCCATTTTTTCTCAGAGTTTAGATATACACGCGGCCTGTACAAGGCCAGCCCGCGTGTACATGCACTCTGTCTATATTCAGTGCGCGTTCGCACGCATTCTGTTAAAGTGACAGTTGCGTTCTTGTACAGAATAATTTTTATTGAGGGTAAGGCAGTCATCCTTTCCCTTGATAAGAATTATTCCTCTCAGGTGTTTGAATCTCTATGTGAGCAGTCAGTAGCTTAGGATTAATCTTACCCTTAGCTTGTTTTTTCTCATTTAAAACGGTCAGAAAAATAAAAATAAAAATTACGGTTTTTAGACAAGTGTGAGAGTCATTGTTTTACAATTTCTATTGTGTGATTTGTTAATCTGATTCTTTGCAATCTGCGATTAGGCTAAAATTGTTTTTCTTGGTTTTTTCTTGTCGGTATTTTTCCTTTCTTGCTTTACTAGCATTTANCTTACTAGTTGTGTTTCTGCATTATTAGGCCAGGGAAAAGTCTTTTATTTCATAAGTTTTTTCAGTTCACTTATATCCTAAGTAACTCATAGTTGAGTGAAATTCCTTTGAGTTTGTTGTCCAAAATCTTAGAAAAATTTAAAATATTTTTTGAAAAGTTGTCGAAATTTTGCATTCAGTAAAAGTTATGTTTCCAGTTTTTTTATTCATTTTTTTTTGCTTTTGTCTTTTACACATCATCAGTTTCACCCTCATACCCCTTGACGTAAGACAAATCCATAAAAGTAACGCTAAATTTAAAATCTACTAGACTTTTATGTTTGTAGGGTTCACAAACTAGTTCAGGACTAGGGCCTTGGATTAGGTTGGAGAAGAAACTCTTCAAGGCCATTCAAAATCAAACATTGGAGTCTGAGATAGGGAGTGCCTAAGTCTAGTTTCATGAAATTTATCCAAGACCCCCCTCTAACACAGGGGATAAACACGAGGTCACGTGTGGAAAGTTAGCGGAGATAACCCCTCCAAAGCCGGACCAATCGTAGTGGAGAACATATATAGAGGGCTTGTTTTGGGATTTCGTCGTTTGCATTTTCCACGGGGCTTCGTGGGTCTCGAATCCGTTCAAGGTCCTCAGTTGTCTTTCGAACCATTTTCTCTTGATACCCTTGATAGGTTTCGGGCTCGATACCCTGCTCATTGTGGTCTACCCGACTTTCGACTGTACCCGCCTTGTGACTGTTCGCGTGCTGGCAACCTAGTTGCCTATCTTTGTTAGGGACATACACAGGTGACTGCGGGGGTATACAACGGTACCTAGGACATACATCAGGCCACGCTTTGCAGAGTATACCCGGAGGGTGATTCCGTGTTCGATTTTCACTTGCACTGGTAAGTTGCTCCAGTGTTGGTTGTTGTAACTATTCTTCCAATTAATTTAGTGTTTGCTTGTCTTATCTTCTAGGGATTCTTTTATAGTGGGTGTTACTTTTGAGTGTTTAGACTACCTTAGAGTGTCTTGGATCTTCTCACATAGTGGAGGATCTCGATCTCTGTCGGTCACGAAGGATTCTTGGCCTGCCGCCGGTTACACTAGAGCCACCCCCGCCACCTTTAAGGTGGAAGCTAGACCAACAAGGGTCTTTTGAAGTGACCGGGTTACAAACCATTATGCCTGAAAAACCCCCGGAGGAATCGACTGTTTTGGACCTTGAAGAAACTTCTCTTGGCCCGGTTGAAACCCCAACCACTGATTTCTTGGCACCTTTTATTGTACCAATTCAATTTCACGAGCGCCAAACAGTGTCTCACACAACAATGGAAACAAATGTTGTTACTCCTTCTGGGAATTCTTCAATTCCCACCATGGTTGTCACCACAGAATATCTTTCATCTCCTAACCCACCGTCGACGGTCCGAGTCACCATGGGCTCAACCGTAACTACTTCGCACAGTGGTCCGAACCTGTCTTTGGTGGCGGCCACAACCCCTTTCACACCTAGTGCGACAGGCCCTTCGTTCTCATACGGGATGCCTAGTTCGAGTACAAGTCCTGTAATTTCATACTCCACTTTAACGACTATGGGTCTGGGGGCAGGGATCTCTAGCACTCCTCTGCAAGGTCACATGAGGGGCACTCCTGTCCCTTTTAACGATTTTCCTTACGGAGGAGGTCATATCCCTCATTTGTCCCCTTCACTCGGTGGCTCGCATCAGCAATCCATCGGACAACCTACACACAATAGTTTATTTGGAATGGGGAGTCAAGGACCACCTTCGCATAGTATGTCGGTAGGTTCAAAACCATTTTCTTGGAACAGAATGTTTGGTAACAACACCTTCTTGTCAGTCGCTTTCCCAACTGGGGGCAACCCCATTTTTGGACAATCTACTCCTGTGCAGGGTATTATTCCTGCACAGGGGGAAAACCTAGCAGGACCTTGGAATTCAGGGCAAGGATCCGTTCCCTCCTCCGGAATGTCGATCTAGGGTAATTCTTTCCACAATCAATGGAACCCTAGACAAACTACTATGCCTATCCCCATGGGACCGGCATGGGGTAATCCTTCCCAAAGTCCTTTGAATACAATGCATACCCAACCATCTATGTCCTATTTGGGAAATCAGTCGATGATGTCTCAACATATGCAAAATCCTTACGCTGGCCAGGGCCATGGTTTCTACCAGAATTCGGGCCAGCAGCCAAACTTTTCCTAGCAACCTGGTGTTAGTCAAACTCCAAGACCCTTTTTCCCAGGTTATCAACAACAACCTAAACTACCGTTCCTGGCGACTTTACACTTGTTAGATTTGACAAGGTTGTTGAATGACCCTATTTGTCATGATCCGCGTTGGCCTCCTATGCCGACAAATTTACCTTCGGACATTCCAAAGTTCGAAGCCAAGCCTAATGAAGATCCAGGAGATCATGTGACTACCTTTCATCTTTGGTGCTCATCTAACTCATTGAAAGATGACTCCGTACGGTTGTGATTGTTTCAACGTACTCTCATTGGGAGTTCTGCGAAATGGTACATTGAGCTCGATCGCTCAAGATACTCTTCTTTTGGCGAACTGGCAATGGATTTCCTTAACCATTTCCAGTTACCTGTGAGATACGACGTTGGCACAGAGCTGCTCGCTAATTTCAAACATACAACAACGGATCATATCTCTGATCACATCCAAAAATGGAGACGCCGGAAGAGTTTAATCAAGGTACCAATTCCACCAGCATTCCTGCTTGAGTGGTTCCTTAAGTCTTTAGTCCTACATTTATCCAAAGACGTTGCGACGTCAGGAGTTTTCTCTGAAGAAGACACCATCATGAGGGCTCAATAGTTTGAGCTCATCTATTCTCAATCCAGTTTATTATACAACATCTTTCCAGATGCGCCACGTTCAATACTAGATAAAACTAGACAGAGAGTTGGACCACATGCCGATGGTATTGTCGGTTCAGCACAAACCAAGCCCGCTGAGCAATTGACAAAGCAATTGCAGCAGTTATCCATACAACAAACAGTGGCCAACCAAACTACTGCTTTGGCTACTCCCCCTACCAAAATTTCATAAGTACACACAGTGTAGTCGACTAACCCAAAGGCCACCCAACAACTTGAAGGGAAGAAAAAACAACGAAAGAAGGGTAAGGGAGATAAAAAAAACCCAACAATAATGTTGGCGGGGACAACACTGAAAAATGGAAGGCGAGGTATCCATGCAACTTGTGCACGGAAGACCACTCAACCCATCTATGTCCTTGACTTGCAGAGGAACAAAATTTTGTCACACAGCAACAACAAGAAGTGTTGACTAATCTCTTTCAACATGGGAAAAATCTAACTCAAGCCTCTGCAAGCACGGAAGGGGGCAGCCAAGAAACCTTCCCACCTCCGAACAATCCCTCATCCGCAAACGTATATATGGTGAAGGGTGATGCTTTTATATCGACTAGAGCACATGACTATAGTAAACCAAGCACTTCTGAGAAGGGTAAAGAAGCTGAACTCCCATCTCTTCCTCTACAGATTGAGAAGACGTTGGGAGAAACAATGACATACATTCCCAAAGGCGCATTCAAAAAATCTTCTCATAACCCAAATGCAAGGGCTTCCCAAAACTACTCTGTGGTGGAAGATTTATCACAAACCCCTTGTGCGATGTCCGCTTTGGAGGTCCTCCAAAGTTGCCCTTCTCAGAGAAAATCCTTGTTAACTGCTTTAGGATCTACCGAGACTTGTAATCCAGGTACAATCATGTTGGATACAACCGAATTAAAACCTCATCTGCCTTACCATGTAGCATTTCAGATAGTAGTGGCTTATCCTGCGAAAACTTTTACTCGGAATATTTTCTGCATGGTGGTTGATGAGGGCGCCTCGACATGGGTTATGTCGTTGGCATGTTGGAAGGCTATTGGCCAACCTGTTTTGTCTCTGTCACCTACTCTCCTCACCGCTTTCGATGGTCGTTCGTTCCGACCACATGGTATCATTCCTTCTTTCCCCGTGCAGTTAGGAGGGAAGACCGTGTGTGTCGAAGTAGAGGTAGTCGATGCTCCCCTTGACTATAACCTCTTGTTAGGAAGGAGTTGGACTTATGCCATGCAAGCTATGGTTTCTACAGTTTTTCGGGTCTTGTTGTTTCCACATGAGGGTCGAATAGTCAGCATCAATCAATTGTCTCTCTCCAGACCTTACCCTGTATTGGAGGCATCCACGGTCCCAATGATTGATAATCCTCAACCAGGTGTCATCAACTTAGGGGTTGGTTTGTTCCCATCTTTGATGGGGACCTTCGATTACCCACCCCCTCAAGGAAATATCAAGTTTATATCCAATCACCATAAGGTTGATATTTTTCAAGTTTCGTCGTTCTGAACGACTTACTTCGATGATTCGTGGATACTTCCTTCCCCATCAGCCATGATGGATGAAGCATGGAACCCAGGTATGTCCATGCCCTTGTCCGCCACTGAAGTAGCATACTCTTTAGTCCAGCAAGCTTCAGATAACTCCTACACAAGATTTAGATCCACTTCTAGAGCCTATTTGGGCTCATGGTTCTCTTGCTAACACTGATTCGTTAGACTTAGTCTTTCCCTCTGACGAAGCAGTAATCGAAGCAATGACTAGTCCAGACAAACCTTGGGAAGATTTTCATCATAGATCATATTTCCTCCCAGAGTTAAGCTGAATCGAAGCAGGAGAATTCATCGTGACTATGACTAGAGATAGGTCTTGTCATACTAATCCCTTAGCTACACATAAGATCTATGCTAAGGGTAATATGGAAACCATTGCTAAAACAATACCTATCAATATCTCCAGAACCCCTGGCGTCATAGACAATGTTTTCTTCGGAGCATATAGCTCCCCCGAGGAGATATCAGGCATCGACCCACAAAGAGTCTATCATGAGCTAACTTTGTTGTTTTTTAAGCTTGCTTTGAGATCCGAAAGCAACATCCGACGAGACTGCAGTTATGTTTTTTGATCTCATCTGGATTAACTGAGAAAAGTAACCATTATTGAGTCTTCTTTTAATCCCTTTTCAGACCCTCTAAACATGAAAATATTGGCGAGCAATCTTGTGGCCTTTCACGCTCGTTAAACTGAAATTTGAAGTCACGTCTGTCCGGTGGTAGTTTACCCCTTTTTCAGGCCAGATGGTCAACTGTACAAACAAAGGTATACTCTATGGAACTTTCATTCTTTAGAAGAGTACTCTCAGGTATAATGTTATCCATTTTTCGGGCTTGAGGGACTAACCTTACGAAAAAGGAACCCCCATGGAGTCCATAGTTAAGCTCTTTTCAGACTCCCTAAAATTGAAAAGATTGTCAAGTGACCTTATTCTTTCACGCTCGTTAAATTTGGTCCAGAAGAAAATTCCTGACGGAGTCCATAGTTAATCTTTTTTCAGACTCCTTAAAAAAGAAAAAATAGCCAAGTGATCTTGTCCTTGTCACACTCGTTAAAATGGTTTTGAATCGACGTCTAATCAGTGCTAGTTTACCCCTTTTTCGAACCGCCTAGACTATCTTTGAAAAAGGTACCCCAATGGAGTCTCCTTTTATGTTTTTTCAGACTCTCTAAATATGAAAAACCACCGAGCTTACCTTCTTTGGGCTCATTAAACTTACATTGAAGGACGTTACCATTGTGTGTTCTGTTAACCGCGTTTTCATACCTTATATGCCAGCCTTGTAACAATTTGCTTATGTGTCTTAACACCTTTGGCCTTCGGAGGATTTTTCCCAAGTGTATTTCTACTAGAACATCAGTCTTGTCCTTGTGCTTGAACTTGTATGTTTGCAACACTCGTTCCTCCTTTGTAACGTAATATTTCTTTATTCTTTTTCCACAATTATTGAAAAGAACAAAAAAAAATCAAATATACACCAAAAAGAGGAAGGGAAAAGTATTTTCTTTATTGGCAGCATAATGAGTTGCCCTTGGATAAAGCACATCTATTTGTTTGTTCATCAGACTATAGGATGTAGTACAACCTTAGGAAGCTTATCTCGCTATATAGAGTTGTGTTCTCCATCGTTTGGTTATCCTTCCAAACATATGGAGAGTTTTCGTTGCCTCCTGCTTCGTAGACTTATGATTAACATACATGCTACCTGAGTCTCATCATTTGTCGTGCTATTGTCCAAGGGAAGTTTGTTACTAAGCCTGAGTCGGCCCCTCTGCAATATGTCTCTTGTCTGCATACCTGGCCATCCTGAACATCCAATCAAGTCTTTGTTCGAAATCATTGAAGCCTTCAGTCCGATCATCAATATTATCAAGTCCATGACCGATGAACCGTCGAAGACCTTTGGGTAGTGTAGTTGTACACTCATATTACACTCCTACCCGAGTTTTGAAGATTTTGAAGTTTTTTCTCGAGCTCTAAAGATCTCATCTCTAGCCATCGGGCCGAATTAGCTTATGGAAGATGGATACTCTATATGTATATCTTTCTGATTTCGAGATGTCGCTCCGCTGTGTATTGTTTATGGATACTCTTTATAGTTATTTGACATGGATCTACGGTGTATTTGATTGGTAGCCATGGTTCTATTTTATCCCGAGCATGGGTATGCCCGCCTCGGTGAGACATTTGTTATTTTGCAGACGACACCTCCCAGTTCCTGATCCTTGGGCTCAATCGTTCGACACATCAGTAACGATTGGTAATGTATTTCGGCCATCAGATGCTCTTCTGACCTCACACATTAGGGGGCATCTGTTATAACCCTAAATTGCACCACACATGCTTACCTAACATCAGACCAACTCATATCTCTTCTTTTCCAAAACACTACTGAACAATTCTTTGAAAATCCTCTTGAATAAAGGCCCACGTGCCCTAAGCCATTACTGCACGCATGTACACATTGGCTGACCCAAAACAACCCGTGTGGACTGACAAAAGCATGAAAAAATGAAAGTTGCCAATGAAAAAAAAAGCTATGGGTGAGTTAATTGAAACTCTCGGCCATGCATGGCCGAGGGTTCGTCCAAATACCTAGCTCATTCTAGCCTATAAAAGAAGGGGTAGGGGTCCCATTTGAAGGAGGAAAACTATAGCAAAGAAACTCTACCCATTTACATATTCCCATTGTCCCAACCCTTTAGCCTTTCCTTGTGCCAAAGGAGATTCAAAGCAAAGCAGTTGAAGGATAGAAGAAGAGGAGTTCAGGATCAGGTTCAAGGAGCGATGGCCGGTCTCAACTTTTGTAAGTTGACTCATTCTAAGTAATAAAGAAAATGCTTTTCCTGTCCCAATTCATGAACTATTTATAGTTTGATCAGTATATGTTTGGATTTCTAACCCACTAGTATATAAGTAGTATGCATGCATAGTTGTTGCTCGTCTTGAATGCAGGTCAGCTTTGGAAGGAGTATTGTGAACAAGTAATCAAGCACAATGGAGGATCGACATCAAACGCCGGTAACGAGGTAGGTTGATCTTTCCATGCATTTACTAAGAAAGGGGGATTTAAATCTAGGGATGAAGGTAGAAAGTAATTTCTATTCGGTCATATCTACATGCAAAGTCTGAACTCTATTTGCTAGTCCGTAGGGTGTTTTTCCCCAACAACAATATGGTGTCCTAATAGCCATTATTATTATTTAAAGCATACCAATGTTGCCAATATTCCTAATTGGAGGCCTTGATCTTGGTCATTAAGAACATAAGGTTCATTTAAATCCTAATTCCCTTTGGTCCTTCCCTTGATGATGGTACAAGTCTAAACTCCCATATGTGATGTGAAAAAATACTAATGGTGTCCAAATCCCACCTTGAGGCCAAATATCCCTTAAACATTATCTACATGATCATTCAATGGTTAGTTCATAGACCTTGAAGTGAAGAAGCTTCATTTTGGACCTAAGGTCCCTATTTCCTCTCCTAGCCATGGTACACACCTTGAGACCTATTCTTATTATGAAAATGCACCAATGGTTCCAAAGATACCCTACATAGATCTTGTGTGGTTGTTTAAGGACTGAATCACAAATATCAGCCCTAATAAGATTCAAATAGGGCCTAAGCACCTTATGTTCTTTGCTATACATTATGCCCAAAACTTGTGAATGGTGACCATATTCCACCCAAATTCCATATATCCCTTAGAGAGGATATGTATGGTGGTTTGAGGCCTTTTTCATGGCCATTAAGATCAAGAAGATTTATTTAGGGCCTAAGGCCCTTTATTTCCTCCCTTGGTCATAGTATAGGTCTTGAAACTCATTCTTTTTATTCAAAACATACTAATGGTGCACATATTCCCAAATAGAGGCATTTTTCATGGCCATTAAGCATAAAAAAGCTTCATTTAGGGAAGAAGGCCCTGATTTTCTTACCTTGGTGATGATATAAACCTGGAATTACATATATGGTGCAAAACAAATCCTAATGGCACCCATATCCCACTAGAAGGTCAAATATCTATTAAATAATATCTACATGGTTATTTGGGGCCTAATTCATCGCCCTTGAATTTGAGAACTTTCATTGTGAGCTTAATGTTCTTGTTTTCTTCCCCTAGACATGGTACAAGCCTTGAGAACCATTCTTATTATGAAAAAACTATTAATGGCACCAAAGATCCCACACAGAGGCTAAAGATTTTTA
>ML829360.1:1738-27073 GCA_009831015.1 Picea engelmannii | reverse complement strand
ACAATCACCTTGAGGTTCCACAAAACTAGAGCCAATTTAAAATCAAAGATCATATGAGGAGGCACTTACATCATTTCCTCCCATCGCTGGAACAAGAAAAGTTGGAACCATGACTGTGGTTCCCAACATCAAAATGTAGTGTTAAAAACCCAAAATAATTGTCTCCGCTGCACCAAGACAATTAATATTACTATCAGAAAATAGAAGCATTTGTATCGGTAGCCACACCCAACAACATATGACAGAAAAAATTTCTCACTAAATTCAAGCATAGAACACAAAGGTTATATACAAGCAAGTGCTTACATAGAAAGTGCATGCTGGGAAAACCCTAAAGTAGTTGCAGGGGCATGTTGTATGCAAAGAGATTTCAAAGAGTGAAAGTAAAGCAAGGATATTCCTGACAGCTCTATATAGAATGGAGCTTGCAGGCATGCTCATTTTAAGACTCAAGTTTTACAAGACTTGAACTTCTCATACAGCAAGTATAACCGCCTCTCCTCTCAACTCTAGGCATTTTAAGTTTAGATGATGCCTTTAAACAAGTTCGATAAAGGGAGGAGGTTTCAATAAATGTGCCTAGGCATAATCAAAGACAAACACAACAGCCCAACTCTTCAAAGTTGTAGCATTTGACCAAGGCCTCCTAACCAACCTAGCTCAACATGCTAGGATTCGATCGAACTCGGATCATCTTTCCTGATAGGACACCTTTTAAAGTTCAATGTTGAACTGTGGATTGTTATCTCTGGTAGTAGGTACACCATAACCAAGAAACTTATGACAACATAATACCCCTCACATACCAATACAGCTCACCCCTGGTATTCACTTCAACAACAACTGCAATGGCTTGGTCTGAGATCAATATACTGTAACAATGAGATTTGTGGGCATGTTGATCCCAAGAACCAACTTCCTCGTATAACTACACCATCTCCTCAGATACCCAATGGTTCTAGAGTAATCCTACTCAGAGAACAGATCACTCGGAGAAACTGAAATGATTGATCAGACATTTTGCAAAAGAGAACTGTAGATTCTACAGGAAGCCTGTTGAATGACGGATACTTGGCAGGTGAAGCCAAAAGGGTTGTTTGATGCCCATTTAGACCACTTGGTTAATGAGAACCAAAAATAACATAAATAAATAATCGTGGGCAAGATCATTTGAAGAAGCCACATTAAAGAATAATGTTTTATCGATTGAATCGGAAACTTTCCATAGAAGGAATTTCGGGGACAATCATAAGACCATTTTCAATACTAAGAGGGCAGTAACCTTTGACAATTTCTCATGTCTAGTATAGCTACTAACCTTAAACATACATGAATACAAAAAACTACAAAAGAAAAAGAGAGAAAAGAAGCTTACGCCAAGGGGGATTGGAGTCTATGCAGTACTCCAGGCCTGGCAGTTGTTCCATTGGTGGATGAGTGTTGTCCTCGAGCTTGGGTGCAGCCATGTCGCTTCCTTGATGTTTTCTTGCCTTCTTCAAAGAAAACTAAGGGAAAAATGAACTCAATTCGGAGAAGCTCAACACTCTGGAAGGTATATAATCAAGCAAAATTCTAGAAACCCAAGTCCAAAAGCCTCCAAGTACCAACTTTGGATCCAGGAATGTAATGTATGCCTTATCAAGTCTTCAAAAGAAGCCACAACTAGATCAAAAACCAATGTGAAGCTTAGAGATCTAGACCAAAAGGTGGCCTTGAGGGGCCTAAACTGGAGGGACCCAGATCAACAAATGCTGCAAAATTCAACTTCTTGGGCTTTTTCTTCAACCCAATTGATGGAATGCCCAAGCTGAGAAAAGAAATGTTGAACTACAAAGACCCAGCTTCGAAAAAACCACCAAAACTGCTTCCAACTTCTGTCTGTTAAATGCAAACCCAAATAGCCAAACCTGCACTGAATTAGTGCTTTATATGATAAACGCTCTCTCAGATGATATACAGAAGATTATACGAGCATATGCAAGCAAGGAAATTGCAGAGGAAGCATACTCAATCTCCTCCAACAAGAAATGGAATAAAAAGTCGAAGAAAGGGGAAAAACCAGTAAAATCATCTTTGACAAGATCCCTATCCTTCACCACAACCTCCAAAAAATGAAGTCAGGGTCTGGTCTTTTGAAAAGGAAAAAACCTGATTCCATACTAGATTGGTCGTCTTCTCGAAATGTTTCGTTGTTCCCTTGTAATTCCCCACCTTGACCTCCACATAAGGATCTCAACTCCCCTCGATGTCCATGGCAGGGAGATCCCAGGCCTTGATGACTCGAACATATAGATATTGCATATGCTCTTCCAGATCATAAGTGTTGCTTCTCTTATCTCGAATCGTCGTTCCTACACCACCACCACCCAGCTGAGGATATGTTTGCTTCAATGCAAACTCCCCCTGCGGAGCGTGTGCGGGTCCAGGAACAAGACCGAGACCGGGACCTGGACCATGGCTACTCATATGCATCACTGTAGGCCTCACTTCTAATTTCTTCTCTTGTACAGACTTTGCCGCCGCCGGAGCCGCCTGAGCCGCTTGTTGCAGTACACTGGTAGTGCTAACTACGATGCTTGTTCCATACTACTTCTGCCATTGCGTATTGTTATGACCACAGTACAATTGGCCCTTCCCTCTCTGCTCTGCTGTGTGAAATTGTCAAATCTATTAATTGTGTTTACATTGAAAGACGTGAAGCCTGCAATAACACATCAAACATATCAGCCAATCAAATTTTAGAAAAATATATTATTTTATTATGAAAAATATATATATATCTTGATTTCCTATGTTACACATTGGATATAAAACAAAAATCTACAGTCAACTATAAACTAATACAGAGTCAAAGGGAAACTCATTGCTATAGTCCCAAGCCTTTGGCAGGGACTAATAAGGCAATTTTTAACCAAGTGAGCTAGCAAAACATATTGTATTTTTTAGAAGGAGGATTGGATTTTTTGTTGTTGTTGTGGTGGTGGTGGTGGAAGATAGCCTTTGAGAGAGTGCTAAAAAAAAAAAAGCACAGAAGAAAAAAAAATTACTTCTTAATGACAATAAGGGTTAGATCTCAGTTAGCTTACCCGGAAAATGCACCTTTTCCGATTTGTTTTTTATTTTTCGATATCGCACAGGACGCAGAGAAAAGAGAATACGCAGATCCAAAAGAGTAGCAACCCGGAAACAAAAAATATAAAACCAAAATAATACTTTGCAAAAATTTAAAAAGGGCGTATTCGATCTTTATACCTCCAGATCTTACTGAAATGATTGTATCTTGAGCAAACAAAAACATTTTCAAGTGAAACGAAAAGAGTTCCTAACTGAAACAAGTGTTCCAGATGTAATGGAATAGTCCTCTCATCCCAAAAATGCACAAAAATGGAGGAAACCATAGATGAGGCAACTCAGCTTCACAATCTCGATCTAGAATGGGAGCGTGTCTTCAAACAGGCTCTAATACCATGTTTGAAAACACAAGTATTACAACAGAGGACGAACACCTTCAGTAACCACTCACACAACCATATCAAAGATCAACAAATCGATATTTTGACATGGCAAAACCCCTACAACGAAACATCCATGGCCCCAGCCAATGCGACCACTTGGAGCAATTTATTAACGCAAAAGAAAAAAAATATAGAGAGATTGTACAAGAGAGTTTCTCATAATAGATCATTGGCAAAAGACCCTCTATGCTCTTTAAATAGATATCATGGACCAATCGAGTGTTAAGCCACATATCAATGTAGTTGTTAATATCTAGGAGAATATGAATCGTCGAATCACTCTATGTCAGGAACATATTGTGACCATCAGATTTTCTAACTACAAATGCATACTAAAGAAACACACATTTACCTAGCGACACATTAGACCAAGTAGATCTTAACTAACTCGTAAGTGTTTAAATATCCTAACATAATACAACTTAGAGTGACTTCCCCAATGAACTTTCTTCACATAAATGAATGTCATTAGAGATCATCTACATGGTAGGCAGGAAACATGACGTGCTATCTAGTATGAGTGATAAACACTTTAGGATAGTGTAATAAGTCCTTCCTAGTTGCAACTTTTATGAAAAGTTATAAAATTTGTTTCCCTACGTAAATGAAAAGTGAATTGCAATTACATTTATTTTTAATAGTGGTTTTTTAATTACACTTATAAAATGGTTGAACCCCTTGGAAGCAATGGGAAAAGATTGAATTTGATCCCTATAGACAATGATTACTTACAACAAACATGGGTAATAGAGAAATCACAGTGCCACATAGCTTACACCAAACAACATAGGTAATAGAGAAAAGGTAGCACGTGCACATTGAATGGAGGCATCAATGACCTATTAGGAAATGACTAAAAGCATAAGCATCGACCATCATTAATGGTAGTGATAGAACCTATTTGATGGATAAACTCCATGGGTTACACCAAAGGCCACAATGGGTTTGTGCAGATATGGATTAAAAAAGCACTATAATGCAAGTGCATGAAGGCATCATCGACCTTAAGAAAGGTGTCAATGAGGAAAAAATTGAAGAATGCACCACAATGTTGCATGAATACGCATGGAAACTTCTTGGAAAGAGGTCGCTCCAATCATCACCAATAAAACAATAAATTAACGAAGCCAAGAAAAGAGATCCCACGCGATGAAGGCACTCACAAAACCTTGTCAAAGAAAAAAACCAAAATGAATCTCTTAATCAACCCTTGTCCATCTTATTATAGAGAATATAGCTTAAGGTTTGGACACTCTTATTATTCTTATTATAGAGGAGATAGCTTAGGATTTGAACATTATTATTATTTAAAATATAGCTTAAGGTTTCAACAACAAAATTATGGAATAAATAGCCAGGCTTGGACACTTATTATAGAGAAGATAACTTAAGGTTTCAATAGCAATCACATATAATAACAAGGGGATTTGCGGAGCAACAAGTCCCTGCCAAGAAGGGAGATAGCAGCAAGAACTGTGATTCAAGCCAATGATGCTACAGAGAGAAAAACATGTTTGTAGCTCCAGTTGTAAGTATAATATAGATAATTTCATTTATTGATAAGCATCATATATGCAATCTATTGAAAATGTTGCAACATTACTGCGATTCAAGCCAATGACGCTACAAAGAGAAAAACATGTTTGTAGATCCAGTTTGCAAGATTTGTGGCATGAGGCTAATCCAAACCGATCAAGTCAAACAGGACCGTTGGAAGGAAACCAGAGCTTCTTAAAATGAATTACAATTACCACACGCAAGAATGACAATATTTTTTTATTACAAGCATACCCTTCCAGTTCACAAGGTGGAGCCTACAGTATGACTCATTCGTCTTGATAGCCAATTTGTACTACAGTCAGAAAGTCGAAGGTAGTCAGACAGTCGAAGGTAGTCAGATAGTCGAAGGGGCACGAAAATGCCAAATCGTCGGAAGGCCTTTTCACATACCAATCCCTTCATGCTTGAAACCAGGCGTTCGGAGCTAAAATGAAATTGATCTTTAGAGACAAACTTATGAAACTCTCTTCAGAGACAAACTTATGAAACTCTCTTCAGAGACAAACTTATGAAACTCTCGTGCATGATCTCAACTTGTTAAACGTACCATAATGTCATCGTCAAACCCTTGTATACATTACTTAGAATCTCTTTGCACCACATTACTTCGAACACTTGCATCTTCATGTTTATTACGATTACCATACCGCTTGTGTATTTACAGTGTAGCTCCACACACTTCGCACATTCATCTTTCAAGGCTGAGGTCCTAAGAACAAATCTTAAATATGGGGTTCAAAGCTCCCTAAAATATCAAACAAAAGAAGTTGGGGTTCAAATCTCCCTAACATATCAAACAAAAGAAATTAACTACAAACAAAATCTCATCACGTATGTGGGTGCTTAGGCATACCTTGACTGTCCCAGATCCATTATCCAACACAAGAGCCTAGACTTCTTCTCCATACTCCATGACTATGTGGGTATAGATAGCTCACAACAAGATGTTGCCAACAAACTTCACTGTAAAAACTCTGCCTAATATATACTCTATGCAGGCATTCCTATGAGAAATCAAAAGTTGTTCATACCTCAAGATTTGAATGATTGCCAAAATGGACTCAAGACCGAATTCATAAATCATAATTGTATCAGCTGAAGATATATGTTTCTGATAGCTACTCTTTGTGCATATATAAAGTTATAAACTGTTGTCGATTCATGCCTACTATAAGATTACAATGGTTGAACACATCATAAAAATGTCATAAAGAGAACACGTTGTCAAAAGAGACCACACCTTGAATCGTATGATCATATTGAACAGACATTAATTTCAATCTATAAGCCACAATAAATAACCATATGACGCAAGCAAGCACAAAAAGAATGAAATAATTCTCATGCAAGAAGCCAACGGGCAGAAAAGAAATTCATGATTTCACTCAACACAAAACATTAAACAACCCGGATCAAAAGAATACAAGGAGTAAGAAATCCATCAAATAAATAATGAACATTCCAGCATCCTTCAACTCATAAAGACAATCGTGAATTCATAATCATCCGAAAACAAAACCGGAATTCACCAAAAGAGAATGACTCTATGTACAAAACTATATTTATTACTTTGAAAAACCCTTGTGCTTGGGATTTTTCAGTAGCTAGTGTAGCTAGTGTACGCCATGATACCATTTAAACCCATTGATACAATAGATGTTAGTGACACTTGCAATTACTTTATATAATGATCATTGAAGATAGTGCGAGATAAGATAGATGTTAGTGACACTTGCAATTACTTTATATAACGTGATTTATTTAACTCTTGCCACGTGCATTCCATTACATGGAGTGGTCTCCACTTGGTTCCCATGCTCGCATGTAGTTTGCATGGATTCTATGTTTTCATCCATCATGACAAAGTTTCAATCCTAGGCAGACCAAAGGATATGGCTTTGCAGTGGGTCAATTCAATTGCCATTGTAGTTTACTCTGAGGAAAAAATTTGGATCAGAGCAATTGTAAGGCATAAGGTTGGGACCCAGACATACAACATAGACAACATAGATGCCATGGGAGATATGAAAAAGGTTTTCACAGACAAAGGGATTTTGACACTCCAGACCTAGCTCTGGATAAAGGGAAAACCCAAGTAGTTGTCAGTCATTCTGTTCTATCATTCCATACATGGAATGTTCCTGCCCTCCTAGCTCATCACCTGGGTGAGGAAGGGGAATAAACAACATTTGCTAGTTTTGAATTATCTTCAAATTCTCACCGCGACACTCCGCCACTATGTTCGGATTCGAGCGGGAATAACTCGTCCAAATGTGTCCTCTCCTGTAATACATACGATAGTACGCAGACTGGGTGGAATATTAGTTTTCCTGTACCTACTGGCCTATTGGAATCTCCATTAGTGGCTTATTAGTATTTCGACAATGTGAATGAAGTGTAGTGAACTACCCGTCGAAGTGAAGGGGGAGAATGTGATAGCGAAATCAGGCCTCGAAGACTTAGCCTTGTTGTGAGAGAGAGAGAACTAGGTCGACTGCAAGACAAGATAGTTTGTGGATGGAAATCCAAGGAGGCAATCCGACGAAGTCCCCTTGCTTATCAACAAGAGAAGAGTTTATGTCCACGGGATTTTTACGGAATCTTGTTTCGATGTGAGACTCGTCTCCCTTCGGTCTAAAGTTGATGAGGTCTTCATCCCGTGAACTTGTGAACTTACGAAATGTTTGTTGGTTGGAAGTCTGGGGTCGAATCGACTGCATGATTTAAGAGTACAAAGTGGTGTTTGTCCTTAAATTTAGAAGAGACATATCTGGATGGATCGAGAAACCAATAAAGTTTTCACTTACAACTCCAAACGGACAAGCGATTGAAAGGAGTTGGTTGTTAGCGTCAAACCCACAGTCAAGAAACTTTAGATATGAATATGTTGATTATTACGACGACCATGAATGACTGCAACTGGTTGTAGGGAAGTTCAAAGTGAGAGGAGATGGGAAGAAGTGGATTTCTGGTGCTTTCCTTACCGCCGACGAGCTCCACAAGAAGGGCGAGCACTAACTCGATTCAATGATGTGTGCCCACAGTTAGCAGATGAGTATACTAATGGAGTCGTTCGAGTATTACTACTAATGGAGTCAGGTCAGGTATTATAGTTGGATAAAGTAGTAAAGGACCAGGGCAAATAGAAATTATTTGTGTAAACTCTATGGTACGAGTAACGAGGAATAGGGTAGCAAGCATAAAGGCGCTCAACCTCAAAACAGATGATTCCATCCGTCCTGCCATAGTGAAACATTATTAAATGGAAAAAATCCTTAAAGAAACTTGACTAAGATATTTCCAAACCTAGAACTACAACAGGTATATGAACATGAGACTGAGATTTCTGGACCTGGAGCCATAGCGTGATGGACCTGGAGCAGTAGAAGCGAGGGACCTAGAGCAGGAGCGACGAGGGACCTGGATCTAGAGCCAACAACCTGACCAGTTCTCCAACTCGTTGGTCCCATCAACAGGCCTGTAAGGAGATATATAAGGTAAGGTCATCGTAGTTTATTTGATAGCAGGGTTTGCATGGCCGAGTAGGTGGAAGCTCAACAACCTCGAGCTTAGGGAGTTGACAGTGAGTTGCTGACAGTAAGAAGGTGGCAGCTAAGGAAATTCCAATAGGTGGAAGCTAAGGGAATTGCAATAAACATTGGAGAAAGCTCTATGATTTAACATTTAATGCCAAGAAGTAATGCTAGAAGAAGTTCTAGCATTACTTGAATTCTACAATATTACTCATAGAATATACACTTGAAAGTGATTTTAAGCCAAGATATGGTGAGGGTGTTCCTCGGGAAGAGGCCAAATAAGGCCTCAAACTTCAAAATTAGGACTAAAAATCAAATGCGGGATGGAAATTTGAATGAACCTCTTAAAACTTTGGTTAAAGTGTTTGGTTTCTGTGTCGTATTAATGCAGGGACTAAAAACCGATTACTATTAGTCCCTACAGCCCGAAGGGCAGGGACTAATAAGAAAGGGGGAAATTCCTCATTGATACAAAAATTCCAACCAATTTCTTTGGACAAACTTGGCTTGCTTGATAGACAAATAATTCAAAGCCCCTTTAAAAAATAAGTTTCAAATGCACTTTCAAAAAGTTGGCCAAATCCCAAAGCTTTAACCATGTGATGGGAAAGATGAAGGGCCTTGTCTTGATTGATAGATAAATAATATGAAGCCTCTTTAGTGTAACTTTGAAGAATTATCCAAAGTCCCAAATGTTTAAGCATTCGACATGATGAAGGGTCATTCGACACTATGGTAGGTCTTTTCAAAATAATTTTTTTCTATTTTAATAAATACATATTAAAATCAACCATCAAGCACTCTATTTTCCTTCCTGGATAATTATAATCTCTCTTTTTAGCAAGTGATCAAGACTTTTAATCACAAGTAGAATGTGTCAAATCTCATAGACATATAGCCTTGGCTAGAAACTTGTAAGAAAAACGCCTACTCTAAGAATGAATAAAATCAATGCTTTATTATGTTGATAGGCATTTATATTATGAGAAAGCATTTCTTGAATTTCATCTAACAAACAAATTAAATAATGCCTTGTTATCAATTCCTATGTTTCTACAGCTATTATCATTGTAAAATTGCATGATCATTAATCTTTTATTAATAATATCAGTGGTCACTGTGACAATTATTACTCTTTTATTTTTTTCGATAATCTTTTAATGGTACATTCCATATTAATTTATCATTAAAATGATGTCAAAGGTTCAATTTTTGCGAATGTTTTGGGAGTTGTTGCAATGGAACATCTACTCAAGCATCCTTGGATCTATGCACCTATTAAATAGCAATCCCAAAAACACAATGAGTAATCCAAAATATCATCAACATCCCATCACCATCCTTGTGCCTGCTTCCCATCACCACCATCCTTGTACCTCCTTCCCATCACCACCATCCTTATATCTCCTTCATCAATTGTTGGAAAACTGAAGATTGTTTCTTTGTTGGTTGGAGTAGTGTTGTTATTACAATCCTATGATAAGAAACACTATAGGGAGTAGCACAGGTATCATCTTTGCCATCATTTAACAACCTTCCTTAATCATTGGAGAAGTGAAGATCAGTTCATTGTCTATTATAATAGATTAGCATAGAAGGAAACATTCAAACCCAATGCACCACTAGAACAATGTTATAACATGGTAAGAAAGTCTACAACTAGGAAATTATGCACACTTGTCATTTTGATATGCCTAAAAGAAGATGACATCATAAGTAACAACTACTTCATTTATGTTTGAGATCTTGGAACAAAGATTTCATTCCCTTGCTTGCATGTGGCATGCCCAACCCTTATGTGTGTTTCATTCAACTATTTGTGGATTTTAATAAATTATCTTACTATACTGCATTACCATAATATGAATCATTCATCTTTATTAGCATTGAAAGTTAGGGAATCTCTATAGGGTGAAATCATAAAATTTGGTGGAAATAAAAATATTAATGAGCATACTTATAACAAAGAAGAACAACTATAAATGGTGAAGTTCTTCCTTGCCAATTTCAAGAATTGTCGCCCATGCAATTCTTTTAAATCCTCCTAATCCCACCAATGTTGCCTCTTAGTGCACATCGATTGTAGAGCAAATCCCTTACATGCATCAATGTGGAATTCCCCATAGGAGGCAATGAAGGGAATATTGCTCTAATTAATTTTCTTTGCCCCCCTTAGGTGTCCTAATTGTCCACATTCCATAGGATACAATAGATCTTCATTGATTGGTTGAATAGGTACCACACCCCCACATGCATGTTGCTCTTGAATGTGCAAATTGGTATTGAGTCCATAAAAAATCTACAAAAATTAATCATCACATCAATCCAGAGGTCCATTCTTAAATTATGTAGTATATTTGTTTTTATCTTTATTTGAAATAGAAAATCATGGGAACGTTCAAGGTTGAATATGGGATTTATAGAATCTAGTACATACCATAACACTACACATGAATCATAATCCTTAGAAGGGTCGAACCAAAAATATATGTAATGCTCTCTCTCACCCTTTCCTCCTGTGATTACATTGGTTTAGAGAATGTAGGAATCACATTGGTTTAGAGAATGTAGGGTGGCCTAGACCTACTGCCTAAAAACTCAAAGTCCATCTCATTGTACTCTACAATGTGGGAAGAAAGTTGCTCACACCAAAACAAATACACATAGTAAGCAACAACAAACTTAAAAAAACTATAATGATTGTTATGAATATGCTAACATAAAAGGTTGTGACAATGTCATATGAGTCACCGAAACCAACAGTATCTACATGCTATAGTGCCCAAATAAATATGTCCCCTTTGATTTGAACCTTGCACTTATCAACAACCCAATTCATCTAACTTATTTATACCTAGCCACTCACAAGACCTAGAAATATGCAAAAAGAAATGGAATGGGTAATAACTTACCATATTGTTTGTTGAGAAGAAGCTCAACCTTTCAACCACCATGGAATTTTTTAATGTGGTATGCCCCTTGGTTGGCAACATAATTGTTTTGGAAGGCACACTCACCAATTTCCTAGGTATGGAAGCCATGGCAAAACAAGGTAGTAGGAGAATGAAAAACAAACCCAAAAACTAGGCCATTTTCATCACTTTCGATGAAATTGATGATACCCAAAAAAATGAAGTTATTTTTTCAAAGGTAAAAGGTGTGATAAGTCATACATGCAAAACTGGAATGTTGGGCCAGGAGTTTTAGGTTTACATGTATGCAATGCATAAAGTATTAATTTGTAAATATTGATTGGTATTGTATAATTATTTCAAGAAATGGTTTTTTTCGCCCTCATACAACTACATAAATCTATACCAAATTATTATTTTTGGGGGGTTTAAAATCCAGTTTTAAATACATAAATAAATTCAACAAATTAGTAACAAAAATGTAAACCTTCCAACGCTGACAAAAGTTTGTTACCAATATCATTTGAGTGGCAAGTTCATAACAAGTATCATTTGAGTTATTTACTGTTTTTCATATGATGAAAGATTGAACAAGTTCGTAACAGGAATTTTCCAATGGAGCCAAGCTGCTCGACCCCGAAATTCCCGATCATACGCACTGAATTGCAACTTAACTCTCACATAATTAAACACACACAAATAGTTACAACGGATGTTTAATTTGATGAACTTCAAGTTTGTTTTGTTTCAGTCCATTAGCTGCCTCTATTACAAACACTGACTACATGAAACACAGATACATCTTTTTTTCATTCACTGAGCAGGCCATTGCCCATTGTTTACCAAAAAAAAAATGTATTGAGTGTGGATTAAATCCCAGCTATAGCCTAAACATAGATGCAAAGAAATGGAAATACCCAATTTACAGTGAAGGGATAGAGCTTTCAAATTCAACAGATTCAGAAAACTGAGATTGATTCAAGGGAGCCCCCCAAATCCAATCTGAGACCCCACTTCCATACACAAAGCTAATGTCATCTGCATGATTTTTCTCATCTTTTTGTTCATCATCTTGTTCCCAAATTCTGAAGCAAGAAGTAGCGCTCTCAGCAACACTCCCATCCTGCAACATGGTCGTGTAATCATGGCTGCCCATGTAATCCAGAGAAAACAGAGGTTCTTTATTCGGCAAAGGACTCTGAGGCCTCCAGAGCTGATCATCGGTGGCTTCAAAAAAAGACCCTGTCAAACAATCCTCCTCCACCTGCAGCTTCGGCTGCTCTGCAACTTCTTTTTCACGACTATTATCTACAGTAGAGTCTTGGAGATAGTCCAATATATAAGATTGCTTCCTGATAGCTGCCATGTTTCGTATTCCGAAGCCCGCGCTCTCCTCCCAACTCCATGGATCCTTCAATAACATCGAATACTCATTTGAAAGCAAGCAAAACTCTGGCAAATTCTCGTTACCTGCACCGGCGTTTTCAGCTTTGTCAAAGGTCATCCCTGCCTCAAACTCCATTAAACGCGCCTGTTTCTGTCTGCAGGGATCCTCGGGTGGACTCGACTCCTGGTCTTCTCTGATCCGCTTCTTGTCGGCGCCCCCCATATTCATTCTCCTGGTGCTCTGAGCTCTATGGGCTGCTTTTTTGAATCAGAAAAACAAGCAAGCCCCCACCTAACAAATCATGGCGTATCCCTAAAACCCGCGACTGACAGCATAGAGTATGAGTTAGATTGGGCAAATGGATACCTATGCTACAAGAAATGAAAAGAAGACAAATTGAAAAAATTTATAGGTGTTGCTTAGTTGTTCTAAGAAATGTTTTTTTAGTTAAATCATTATTTTTATTATTCAGAATTCATTTTTGAATGTAGAAATGGACTCAGCCTGCTGAAAAATTCCAGGTCATTTAAATTTTATAAAAATAATCTCTTAAATTTATTAATCCAACAATTTCTAGTTTGATGGACAAATATCCCCGGAAAAAATCTTCATTTTGTAGAATCTTTAAGCTACTACAATTTTATAAAATAGAGCGCCAAAATTACAAGGTGATCAAACATATGTGAGATTGGGTTGAAGGCAGAGAAAGTGTGAAGGAGGCGGGGCACCATGCAGTGCAGGCACGGAAGAAACATGGTCACCATGCAGTGCAGGCATGGAAGAAACAGGGTCGTGACACAAAGTAACATGGGGTGCTTAGTGTTTATGATTTTAATTTGAGTGATTGAATCTGTATAAAGTGCTGTGAGAGTTTTTCAGGGTGTTGAATCCATTTATGCATTCAAAAATGCAATTTAAACAACAAAAAATAGAGATTTCACCAAGATCTATTTCCCTTGATTCCAGTGAAAAAGTTCAAAAAGTGAAATGTTTAAACAACACATTTTATATTTACACAAGCGTAGACTGATCCAACAGGATTTATAGCTGCTGATGGCTTTAGTTAGAGTAGAATTTAGTGAAGGCAAAGCTCAAATCAGAGGCTCAAAAGCATACCAATAAACTTGGATAACTCAGAGCCATTTAATCGTGTAGTAATTTTTTCTCAATTATAATAATCCAAAATGCAATTTAAATAATAAAAAATAGAGATTTTATCAAAATCTATGTAATCTGATTTCAATAAAAAAAATTCAAAAAGCAAAATGTTTAGACATCATCTTTTATATTTACACCCGTCTAAACTGATCCCCTGAATTTATAGGGACAGATAACTTTAATTAGAGTAGAATTTAGCCAAAGCAAAGCCCAAATCAGCGGCTCAAACCCATGCCAATAAACCTGATTACTCAGATCCATTTAATCTTGTAGTAATTTTTTCCCAAATTTGGAATTTGGCCGTAAAGATTAGTTTCTTGGATATGGATTAGGATAGATTTTTTGATAAATTGATCAATTTAGGAAATGGAACAAAACTCTTAAAAATGTTATGTAATTATTAATTATTTATGTATTTAAAATTATATTATATTTTAAAAGTTTATTAAATTTATATTTAAAAAAAATATTATAAAATTATTTTATTATAAAATAATTTAGTTTATTTAAAAAAAAAATTGTAATTAATAATGATATTTGAATTTATATATGGATTAAAGTACTTTTTTTAATAAGAAAATAAATTCTTAAAAATGTTATGTAATTATTAATTATTTATGTATTTAAAATTATATTATATTTTAAAAGTTTATTAAATTTATATTTAAAAAAAATATTATAAAATTATTTTATTATAAAATAATTTAGTTTATTTTAAAAAAAATTGTAATTAATAATGATATTTGAATTTATATATAGATTAAAATACTTTTTTTAATAAGAAAATAAATTGTAATGAATAATGATATCCTAATTTATATACCAAATTAAATTAAGTTTAAATACTGTTAAAAAATAAATAATAAATTTTACCATCTTCAAAACCCATTTCACTTGTACAAAATGTAAAAAAAAATTAAAAAACATGAATTAAATCTAAGAATTTAAAACCCTAACCCTAATTTGGTAGGATGGTGGAGAATCTTTGGCTCTTCTTTTTATTGAAGATTTAAAAAAAAAACCTCAATTAAATTTAAGAATTTAAAACCCTAACCCTAATTTGGTAGGATGGTGGAGAATCTTTGGCTCTTATTTTTATTGGTAGGATGGTAGAGAATCTTTGACTCTTCTTTTTATTATTATGCAATCATTATAGTTTATGAAAAACTCATAACGACCGACCGCCATAGTTTCGATGATAAAAATTTACATCGTAAGTTGAGTTAGGTGACGTTTTCTTTCACCGTCTTGATTAAATCAATAATCACTAATAATTAATTTCGAGGCAGCTTTAACCGTTATCAGCATATAGATTAATACTGATATTAAATAAATATTAGGAAAGTAAGGAGTTGTTATTTTGGATCATTTTTAATCACTTTGCTTAATTGTTAAAGTGAAGAGTTATTATACAAGTTTAAATAGATTTTGGTATATGTTTGTTTTTTAACAAATAAGTTGTTTAATTTAGTTGGAAGTAGGTGTAAATTTTAGGTGACTTTTAAAAATAAATTTCCCAAATCTTGAAGGTTTAGGAAAAGAATAATTTTTTTAAGGATGTGAGAACGTATTTGTTTATTTTATATCAAATGATATTGTTTACTTTGTATTGATTAGAAGCATATGTTAACCTGTGATAGAATATTATTTTTAATACAGGTTAATCTTTATATGCAAATTCAAGGTTAAGTATATAAAGTGGAGATGGAAATGGTTAATTTGATGCAATGGTTACACTATTATGATCATGCATAGTTGATTATGAGTAGAAAGTTCTTTGTAATATTGGTTACACTATTATGATCATGCATAGTTGATTATGAGTAGAAAGTTCTTTGTAATATTTCTTTCAAGTTAAAAAACCCACTTCCAATATTCTAAGGGACGCCCTCACCATCACATTAGCCAAGCTATGCATGATTACTAGAAAGTTCTTTGTAATATTTCTTTCAAGTTCAACCCACTTCCAACATTCTAAGGGACACCCTCACCATCACATTAGCCAAGTTATGCATGAGTACTATAGTGAAGTCACAACTAACATCCCCCTATTCATCAAAATGATAAGCACTATGTTTTCCCTTTGCAATCTTACAGACAAAACGGCCTCTTGAGCATATGCGAAGGGGTGAATGATGAATGGGAGCATATATTATCATAAACCCATTATTGAAAGTTTGAGGCTCACCTACAAGGATAATAATGAAATGACCACCTTCTCGATATTTAATTCATATATGTTAATGCCTAATACGAAATTTCATGTTGGTTTATTAGTCATTTTTTTGTGGGTGTAGCAAAACACTACGTATAGAAACTTATAATTGTCCCTTTGATTAAGTTAGCATACTATGAAAGGTATATTGATGTCATCAAAATCACCCAATACTTACATTTAACCTCATCCATATTAACTAAAAAAAAAATTGAACCAATTTATTATGTCGTTATCATATTTATATTACTTTTTAAATAACATTATTATTTTTACCTTTTTCTAGTGAAATTATACACTATAGATACTTAGAGGTTGAGTTTATTTCTTAGGCTTTGTTGTATAGTATATGTGCTAAATGTCTTGTAATATATTCTTAAAATTTACTTGAGAGTGGAAAATACAAAGAACGTAAGACCATCGTAAAACCATTAGTCATTAAATGTTGCTCTAAGTGTTGATTTGGACATCTCCTCAAGTTTGATTCAACACCAAGACAAGGTGTCCATCAAAGAATGGTAGAGTAAAGCTCACATTTATTGAAAACATAATCTAATGACCTTTCATGTGATCCATGCACATACTTGATATGTGTGAATTCACATTCCACGTGTTCCATCATTGATAACTCTATACAACGAGTGGCTCACATGTAGATTGTCTCTCCCACATTGTTTGATGTGATCCAATAGCTATACTAGGTGGACTAGTCACCCTTGAACTCGGTGTAATAGACACCTGAGGTTGTGTCCCCTGTGATGTATCATCCTGCATTTGTGGGACCTCCTCAACTCCATCTCTCAACTCACAAGACCCCTAAAAGGATTTATCCTCCTCGAATCTAACATCTCTCCTCACAACAACTCTCGTCAGTGCTGATATGTAGATCGGATAGGCCTTTGAGACCCCGTTGTATCCAACTAGGATCCCCTTCTCTATTGTGGGATCCAACTTTGTCCTCTTCTCAAAAGGGACATGAGAGAAAGTTAAACACCTAAATATGAAAAGGTGTCCAACATCTGGCCTCCTCCTAGTGAAGGCCTTCTCAAGAGTCTTTCTCCCTAGAGCTCTATGTGGACTCATGTTATGAAAATACACTACAGTACTGCAATCCTCAACCCATAAGAAAAATAGTAACCCCTGGTCATGCAACATAGATATCGTTGCACCAACAATAGCCATGTTCTTCCTCTCAGCAACCCCATTCTACTAGGGCTTGTAAGGAATAGTCAATTGTCTCCTAATACCCTCCTGGGTGCAAAATTCTCTAAACTTTGTGGAGGTATACTCATCCCCGTTATTTGACCTCAAGACCTTGATCTTTCTCCATTTTTGGTTCTCCATAAGAACCTTAAACTCTTGGAACCTCTTTAAGACCTCACTCTTGGTCTTCAGGAAATAGATCTAGGTCTTCCTGTAGTGGTCATCAATGAATGTCACATGGTACTCATATCCACCCAAGGAAACTGATGACATGGGCCTGCACACATCAGAGTGTACCAAATCAATTATCCCAGTTGAACTATTGTCACTGCTCAGAAAGACAGTCTTGGTGTACTTCCCAAGAGCACACCCCTTGAAAACCTCCTGATGCTCAGTGTCGAACTATGGCAATCCTATCACAATATCCCTCAACACCCTCAGAGCTCCATGATGCAAGTGATCCATCCTCCTATGCCAAAGCTCACACAACTGACTGTTGTTGTTGCTACTAGCCAAAGCATGTAATGGTTGAAAAATGAGTCTGTACAGTTTCACATCACGAGTCCTAATCACTCTGGATGATGTGATACTAGACCCCTTAGGGTAAATGAGGACCTCGTCACCTAGGAAAGACACCTCAAATCCCCTATCTTGAATGGTGGAAACTGATATCAGGTTCTTCTTCAGCCAAGGGACATATAATACGTCTCTGAACACCATAGGTGGCCTCAACTCCCTCTTAAAGGAAATTGTGCCATGCCCAACTACCCTGACTATGGTGTTATTCCCAAGCATTATCTCCAATTTGATCCCAAGATCTGTAAGATCTGTAAATTTCTCTCTAACACCAGACATATGACTAGATGTTCCACTATCTATGTACCATACACTGGTTGGTGTCTCAATTGTAGATAGACTGAGAAGCAAGGACATCTCCCTATCAAATTGAGAGGCGAACTCATCCTCCTCGGATGATGTTGTTGTACCACCCTGCTTCTTCTTCTTCCTGTTGGTACATTTTCCAGCATAGTGCCACGTCTTGTTACAAGCAAAGCATTTAACTTTGTTCATATCCCTATGTTTCTCACCTCCCTTATGTTGTTTCCTGGCCCCACCCTTGGGACCCTTCTTGGTATTCTTCTTTCCCTTTGAAAAAAAAGAAAGATCCTCACCATAATCCCCACTAAGTTGTTGACTAGTAGATCCTAAGCTAATCCTTAGCTCCTCTTGCACAAAGTCATCCCATAGTCTCTCCCAATTGGGCATCCCTTCTCTGGCTACAATGCCTTGTATAAATCTCTCCCAAGGTTTGGACAAACCATTTAAGGTTTTCCTCACCAACTCTAATGGATCCACTATCTCCCCCACAACTTCCAACTCATCACTATTCTAAGAAAAACTTGTGAGGAATGAGGAGATTGAATCAATCTTAGTCATCTTAGTGCCCCTCAATTTCTCCTAGAGCACCATCGTCTAGTTTTGGTTTGGGATCTGGTAAAGGATACACAAGGATTGCCACATATGAAATGCAAATTCCTTACCAGAAACATGAGGAATAATGTGGTATTTCACTGCATCTAGGATAGTCATCTTGGCCTTGATGTTTAGCTTCTTGAACTCTGCCAAGAGAACTAAATCTATAGGAGGAACCACGGGACTCTCCACAATGTCCCATAGCTCACCCTCCTCCAAAATAAAAACTATCCTAGCTTTCCATGGAGACCAATTTCCAGCCCCAGCTAGCCTATCCTCCACCCTCAACCCTCCAACTGACATGACTGTCAACTGATGAAAAAAACAACCAAATAAATTTGATGTCCACACACCAATCTCAGGTATGTATTTGAAGCTTCTAAGGTGAGATTAAAATATGCCCACTGTCTGCAATTTATATCAGCCCTCTCGTGCCCTTAGGCTCTGATACCATGAAGAATGTTGAGGCTCTTTAAGGCTATTGCAGGTCTGAACTTTTGAACTATTCAAAGGTCACAAACAAGCCTATTTTTCCACAATTTTATGGCTGCCTTTCGAGACTAATATCATGCTCATTTATGTTGTTGTTTTAAGGGTTAATTTAGGAAAATGTTCATTGTCCATAATTAACTTTTAACAGTCTCAAAACATAATATGCACCTCTAACCTTTTCCACTTAAATTCTCATAATAAACAAAGTAAACCACATAAATGTACTCAATGATTTTTTGTCAACATGACCTTGGAAAAAACCCCAAGGAGAAAACCAGTGAAGAGGAAATTTATTTTGGAGCTCTTAGAGAAATATTATAGCAGAGAAATTAAACATGAGCAACTTGATTTACTACACCCAACTTATCTCAATTTTTGCAGCAAGTTTCTCCTTGAAGTGTGTGCCCTCTTCCTTGGGATTTGCGCCCTTCCTCTTGCTTCCCTCTTTCTTGGGATTTGTCCCTGCTATAGTTGGTTGTGTGCCCTTCTATCTCTCAACAAGTGTGCATGTTGTAACTACTTGTGTGCCCTCTTCTCTTAACAAGTGTCTCCTCTTCCCAAGTGTTCCCGCATCCTCTTAGCTTATGCACTCTCTTTTCAAGTGCACCCCTTCTCTTCTTGTTCTCCACACTTCTCTTCTTTTTCTCTTCACCTGTCATTCAAGTGAACAATGAATGCCCTTTTTCCTCCTTCACCTTTTCTTTAGCATCCTCATTAGGATAACTTAGGAACCAATGGATAGGATTCAATATTAGCCAAACAAGATCAAGGGTGGAGATTAGATCTCCCCCTTTACTTAAGTTCCCTAAGTCACTTTATGATTAATGAGCTCATAAAGTCACTTTGACTTTATAACATAAAGTAAAGTGAGGGAGGGGTACTTTTCCCCTTTTAGTGTTAGGCACATCAATAACACTAAGGGACCACTCCCAAGGTACTAAAACTCAACAATAAACCCCTTGATGCTCCTCTTGAATATTTTTTTATTCATTCACTCTATTTTCAAATTTGTTTCTCAATTCTAACTACGTCAATTGCTTTCATTTTAGTCTCCTAGATCAGGAGTATTTATGGCTTGTCTAATTTGACAAGGTCTTTGACAACTGCAAATTTTGGGTCATTACCTAAGCCCTTGCAATTCCAAGAGACTTGAATCATTATTTGGACATAATTTTTGTAGAACCCCCTTTGGAGGGCTCATTACATTCTAAATTTTTTGAGGGTTTGGGTCCTCTCATCATTTTCATAATAGCTTGTTGCGATCCCAACATAATGTCTTTATTCACCTGCTCCTCCCTCATAGTGCAAGCTACCTTCCTCCATGAACTTCACAACAAGTTCTCCCCCGAGGCCCTATCTTCCCTATCCTCTTCCATTGAGGCTTCAATTTTTGGCTCCTTTTCTTTTGTTTCCGAAAAGGCTATGTCTGCATCCTTGGAATTTTCCACTTCTTCCATGCCCATAGTGAGTTTGTCCTCTTCCACCAAATATGGATCTGTCTCTAAATCGTTGTCTATATCTCCCTAAGGTTCTGATGGCTTGTCCTCAACTCTTTCTTCAAGTGAATATTCTTGGATTTTGACTAAAGGGGGAACCCTTAGAGTCCTTTTTTCTCAGCCTCATGTATTTTTGGATATTGTGGCTCATTAGAAGGGTCTAGCTCCTCTTGAACAAGAGCCGTGAAACTATTATTTTTAAGCATGGTGGTTGTATTCCTTGAGGCAACATGTACTCCTTTAGGGTTTTAAGAAGACCCTTTTGAAAAGAAGGAACCCTCTTGATCTTTGCTCGAGGATGAATATGGCCTAGATATTGACAAATCTTGATATCTAGCTCCCAAATTGACAACATAACCTATTTTCCTAGTGATGGATTTTCATTTCTCTTCTTTCCTTGCATTGGGGGATAATTGATTCTCCAGTTTTTTACAATTTTTGGTGAAGTTTCCATACTCATGATATAGTTTTCACTTGAGGGGAAATTGCTCATAATCAATCTACTAGATATGATGCCAATTGTATAAGGAGAAAAGCACCACTTATGGGATACCTTTCTCCAGGTTGACTTCGATGCATATCCTAGCGCAGGAGAATAAGTTTTCCTTTGGTTCAGCTCTATCAATGTATCCTCCTAGAGTGTTACCATTGCTTCAAAGGGCATCATCACTCTAGAAATGAAGGGGAAGGTGTGATAGGTGCATCCAAACTAGAACATATGAGGGTACATCATTCTCTGGATTGAATCCAAGTGTCCATTTTTTCTAATACATTCCCCTTTCTCTCAAAAAATACAGTCCACTATAGAATATCAAATCTCTATCTTCCTTTAACTTGAAAATAAATGCATAGGAACCCATTCTACGAAAAAAAAAGATTCAAATTTATTTTGATATGGAGCTTCCAGGTTTTCTAAATCCAAGTAACCATAGTTTTTTGGGAGGGCCAAATCCCTGTAAAATGACTGACCAATCCTTGGTCTGCTATAGCTAAATCCTTACACCTGGATGATGTTGGAGGTAGTTTGACTTTAGGAATTTCTTCTAGTTTTTTCACAAAACCAATTAGTTGAGCTCTAGAATTTCTGACAAAGGCCATGAACATGGCCTGGAAAGAAATTGCTTCTTCATCTAGAGGGGGATGCCCCCCCCCCTTCCCCCTATGGTTCCTTCCATCTCTCTTAGATCCTAATCACTCTAGGGTTTTGAGGGTTTTTCACTCTTCTTGGCACATGCCCATGCAAGTCAAGCCTTTTTTTAATTAATTTAACTATTATTGGTTATTTAATTATTTTATTTTTATTAATTATTGCATTATTTTTACTTATTATTATTATTATTAATGATTTCATTATTTTTTATTTATTTTTTATTATTATTAATTATATTTTTATGATATTTAAATATTGATGAGATTTATGATTAGTATAACTCTATTTTACAATGTACTAATCATGATATAAAAACCATGTATATATAAATGCAATACCCCACTAAATTCTAGTCAGTTTCACACCATGAGAGTAAAAAACCATGTATCCATAAAAACAAAATATGAAATTTTATTGTGTTAGCATTTAATAAATCTCACTATGTGTGTGTGATGAAATTTTAAATTAAATTGTAAAATAACCATGTAAATTATTTTTCCTATAAACAAGTGGTACACAACCACCCTAAGGATTATTGTTAACTTTTTATACAACATTACATGAAAAAACATGTCATATGTTACTAAGAAAATGAAATGAATTTGACATTTAAAGTTGATTAAATTGTTGCTAGTTCTCTCAACCTATTATGATCCCTTCCTTTATTCACTTTGTAGAAACATAATAAATGAACGTGAGTTCATTAAAGTAAAAATTGGCAACATTTAAATATGTAGGGAAAACCATATAGGTTAAACACTTGTGAATACTCTTTGAATCCTTTAAGTCACCATTATCATTATAAGTCTTGGAATAATATAATATATTTCAATCAATGAATGAAAATTCCAACTATTTATAAGTTTTAAAAAAACATAATTGATAATTAATTACCCGGGACATGGGGTCCAAATCTACCACCATTCTTTTGTAACCATTCCTCAAGGCATAATTTAATTGTTTGTCAATGGGCTCACAACTATAGTTTCTTAAGTGTATGCAATGAGAGAAAACCATATTTAATAATGACATATATTAAGCTAGTATATTAACATAACAAATGAGATTACATCAATAAACTTACAAAGTGTCCTTTAATTGAGAATCTCCTCATTGGCCTAGAAGAATGTGTAATTTTAATTTCTTTGCATCTAATTGTGTCTATACACAAGGTAAGATAAGATAAGATAAACTTGGATGATCTTCATCGAATCTTTGGGCTATAAGGGATTCTTCCTCAGGTCGACATGTTCCACATGCTTTCCCGAACATCAGATTCCGAATATGATTGGCCTTCCTTCTGTAACAACCTATTTCCCCCAATTTGTAAAAATAACTCGACTGGCCAGAACTGTGGCAAACTCATGAATGTGAATATGTGATGTGAATGGACCTTGTGGAAAAGGTCAATGAATGTGAATAACATTATGAATTTATATTGCAGGACTGCTGAGAGGGGATGTACTGAAAAAGAGACCACGATGGCGGTGGAAGGCACCTGGAAAGGTGGCATTAACTTCCACCGATAATTAATACCGTATTTGGACTTCACTGGCCCGGAGAACCAAAAGCGGCTCACTGGCCCCGAATTAAATGTCTCGTCGGCTGGTAGGTAGATGGCTCCTAAGAAATTTATGAGGGATGGGGAGGTGAACCGCCCATCCGTAGAGCCATCAGGCCTAACCAGCGCGAGGGAAATCGTGCCACACACAACCTCGCAAGAGGATAAGGTGTTGGGGAGAAATGATTGGGGGCAGACGTGAGGGGAGGAAGAGAACTCTGGCAATATGCAGAGTGAGTGATAGCATAGAGGAAGGAGAGTAACCTTTGCTCCTGGTCACTAGCAGACAGAGACGCAGTCTCACGGCATCGTGGTCTCATCTTGGGGGTGGCTAGTGGTAAATCCACTGGGAGTCGCTGAGCCTACGGTTGGGTGGAAACGAGCACCCCTCTCAGCAGTTGCATAACCTCTGGTGTTACTTTATGATAAGTGTTTTGCCTTTGGAATCTTGAAATATATGTATTCTGATAATTATGCTCATAAGCTGTGAAATTGTGAATGATTTCATTATAAGAATGTTTGTATGGTGTTTTGATCAGTACTAGTAGTTGTATATTTGTATGGAAAGACTGCGTATGGATTATGTCCTCGTGAATCATTATTTATATATGTACTAATCTAATTTAGACTTCACGTCTGGTTCTCGGGAGAGCGATACCCTTATCTGCCTCAGATAGTGCCCTGGGTAAACCTCCCCATAGAGATACCCTTCTTGAAAATCCCATCAAGAACCTGGAAGGAGGATGTGAAGGCACAATGCCTTAAGAAATCCCTGAAGTATTGAATCGACGGACGAGATCCCGTCGGGAGATCTGTGGTCACTCACGACCGTCAGATCAGAAGAAGAAGATGGAGTGTTAAGTGTCTTAACCCTAATAGGTATTGATCGACGGACGAGATTCCATCGGGAAACCTGTGGTCACGCATGACCGTTAGATTGGTAGGAGTAAGTAGGGTGTCAAACGCCTTACCCCTTTCATTTTTCTGTGTCTTCATGGGTAGCGAAGAAATCGGGACCGTAGATCTCCAGGGTCCATGGGAGTATCTGGACCGTTGATTTTTCCACGTCTAGGGAGTCGTGGAAGAATGCACAGGTAGGAACCAATCTGAGTCGTCAGATCTCAGATGGAAAACCCGACAGTTGTTGGATCTGTCAGGAGTTACCCGAGGGTTAAACCCCCAATGAATAGGGGCGAAAGCCCCGAAATAGATTTGGCTCGTCCGATTTAAGGAGGCCACGTGTCGTGAGATCTCCCATTTCGGGAAATCGGGAATCGTGAACTCGGGAGTTCTGATGACGAAGGTTCGGGGCCTTCCATGGTAGAAACCCCAAAATAGATTTGGGTCATCCGATTTAAGGAGGCCATCTGTCGTGAGAACTCCCATTTCGGGAAATCGGGAATCGCGAACTCGGGAGTTCTGATGACGAAGGTTCGGGTCCTTCCATGGTAGAAACCCCGAAATAGATTTGGGTCGTCCGATTTAAGGAGGCCACGTGTCGTGAGATCTCCCATTTTGGGAAATCGGGAATCACGGGATCGGGAGTCCTGGTGACGAGAGATCGGGACTTTCCATGGTGGAAATCCCGGGACAGATCTGGACCGTCTGATTTACGGAGGCTACGTGTCGAGAGATTAACTGCATCGGGAAATCGGGGATCGAGAATTCGGGAGTCCC